>JAFMPE010119841.1:0-25192 GCA_024759925.1 Ficus religiosa | reverse complement strand
GTTGAGAGGAAATTATGGAAGGAAGTACTAACTGACCCTTTTTCGCATGCATTTTAAACATTTCTAGTAGATAAATAGTGCTTAGAGCTAGTGATCAAATCTGAAGACAACTATCATGCTTGCCATAATTAAGAGAATAAACAAATGCTTACTTTGAGATACAAATAAAGTCCTACAAGAAACAATTTACTAAAGGAAAAAGGTCAAAATCCAAAAGAAAACAGGAACAAAGAAAAAGAAAGCAACCTAGGATAAAAAGAAGGTACAAAAAAGGTTGTAAATCAGCTATTGCTACCAGATAAATCTCCAGAAAGAGCACTTCCATAAGACGCTGATCCTGTTTGCGAAGCAGTACGTCGAGCTTTCTGGAACTGTCTTATCCTGAAAGCATCTCTTGGTAGTGGCTGGCTCTGGACGGTCCTAGTGTCATCATCGTCTTGCCCTATTAATGACGCCGACTCTAGTTTTTCAATATTTCCCTCAAAAGATTTCCATGTAAAATACAAGCACAAACATAGACATATTCTATAGTAGCAATGCATTATCCATCTAGTAAGAAACAAATGCAAGTTGCCCATCAGAATCAACCTAGTCCTCCTCGATTATGTTCTCCTTCCTACATAAATGACTCCAAACAGTGGAATTGATCGAGGCATTACATGCGTACTAGAATGTTGGCCTCGAGCAAATTAGACCAAGGCCAACGCCACAGATGCACAAAACAGCACCCCACCCCACCCTCCACCCAAAAAATAAATTAATTAATTAATTAAAAAAATAATAAAAAAACTAGATTTTTCAATCTCGTCCGATTTTATAGCAAATTTCAACTTATGCTCTATTTAAATTTTAATCAATGCCCCCACTTAACTTCATTCCTCCAAATCAAAATATATTTTCCTTCTGAAATTTTTTAAACCATTATTTGGTTAAGTCGACCCACGTATTCCACTTTACAACTTAATTGCCTTTTACCAAACACCATCAAACATTCAGCATAATTGCCCTTTCTCTTTCTCTATAAATGCTAATTAATTTTGTTTATTTCTCTCACCCTCCCTCAATATGGTAATTATAACTTTATTTGTATTCTCCCTCATCTACCTTATTCTCGCCTTTTTCTTTCATTTCACTACTAAAATTTTTTTCTTTCCGCTATTTTTTTAAATAAGTTTGCTTCTTTTGTTTTTTTTTTTTTTACCACCACGAGATTATAAACAAATAGGCTACTAAAATTTGTCAATCAATGTTTATTGACCAAAATAGTGTAGAAGTTTATCTTTTTTATTTAGTATATAGAATTTTTCTTCAAAAACTAAATTAAATTCTGAATCCATCACCAACAGTGGTAACGATAGTGTTGGAAGATATTCAGCAATTAAACCGAATATTTGTGTAAATAGAGAATAGGAAATTAGGGTGATTGATTTAGTTTCCTGTTTTTTTTTAGTTTCCTAGAATAGCTCCCTGTACAGTTGTTAGTTTCCTAGAATAGTTCTCTTGTATGACTATTCATTTGCACATTGTATTCTTTTCAATACATACAGTACAATTAAACTTTTATCAACATATTTGCTTATATGGTATTAGAGAAAAACCGATCCTGTTAAAGCAAGAAAAAAACCCTAGCCATTCCCAAACTACTCCCTCTGCCTAACTCAGCCACTATCCACCATGTCTGACGTTGTCTCCAAGTCCACAAACGTTCCTGAGCAGTCCACAAATATGCCCCTATAAACCTGCCAAAGGCCACTACAACCCAGGTCCCCACTTCGGAATCTCACTCCATCCAAATTACTACCATAAAAATGAATGGAGAAAATTTTCTACGCTGGTCCCACTCCGTGCGCATGTATATCTATGGCAGGGGCAAAATCGGCTATTTGACAGGAGAGAAGGTGCCTGCACCCGAGGATTCAACCTACCCAATGTGGGACGCCGAGAACTCTATGGTGATGACTTGGTTGGTGAATTCAATGGAGGAAGATATAAGCTCCAACTATATGTGCTACCACACGGCTAAGGAGCTTTGGGACAATGTCAATCAAATGTACTCCGACTTGGGAAATCAGTCTCAAGTGTATGAATTGACGTTGAAACTTGGAGAGATCCGCCAAGGATAGTGTTACAAGTGTTTTCTGAAGTTCTTCGTGAGAAGAGCCGCCACCTTGTTATGCATGGCAAAAAGAACTCTGACAGTACTGTTGAAAATTCTGCCCTTGCTGTTGGTATTAATGCTGGCTGAACCACTTCTAAAAGGCCTGCTGAAAAGCCCCGCGTTTGGTGTGATCATTGCAATAAGCCATGTCATACACGTGACACCTGCTTAAAGATTAACGGTAAACCAGCAAACTGGAAGGGCTCACAAGAAGGCCGATTCAACCGTTCTCCCACTGCACATGAGTCCGAAACTGTGCCCTCTGTCCCCTTTAACAAATAGCAGATGGCCCACCTTCTGAAGCTGTTGAAATCTAACTCTGGATTGTTGGGTACTCCTAATGCTTCTATTGCTCAAACAGGTAGTGAATCAAATGCCCTAACTCGTCATTTTCCTTTTTATTCTTCTCCATGGATAATTAATTCAGGAGCTTCCGATCATGTGACAAGTTTTTCTAATTTATTTCATACTTGCAGCCCTTGTTCTGGTCATGAAAATATTCGTATAGCAGATGGTTCATATTCTCCTATAGCTGGTAAAGGTTTCGTTAATCTATCTAAAACCCTCTCTCTTAAATCTGTTCTCCATGTTCCTAAACTTGCTTGTAATCTCCTATCATTTAGCAAATTATCTACAGACTCTAACTGTAGCGTCACCTTTTTTGTATCTCATTGCATTTTTCAGGAACAAAGCTCGGGGACGATGATTGGCAGTGCTAAACTGATAGATGGTCTCTACTATTTTGAAGATGAAGACTCCAAGTATAAAGAAGCTCAAGGTTTAAGTAGTATCAGTTCTATACCTGTAAAGGACCAAATTATGCTTTGGCATTATAGGCTAGGGCATCTTAGCTTTCCTCATCTTAAAAAATTATTTCCTCGTTTGTTTCATGGTTTGGATTTTTCTAAATTTCATTGTAAAAATCGCATTTTATCAAAAAGTCATAGAACTATTTATCCTTCAAGGCCTTATCAAGCTTCGAGGCCTTTTTATTTAATCCATAGTGATGTTTGGGGTCCCTCAAGGATCAATTCTATTTCTGGTTAAAAATGGTTTGTGACTTTTATTGATGATAATACTCGTTTATGTTGGGTTTATTTAATGAATGAAAAATCTGAAGTTAAAAACTTATTTAAAATTTTATATTCTATGGTTGAAACCCAATCTCAAACTAAAATTGGAATTCTTCATACTGATAATGGAACTGAGTATTTTAAAGTTCTTGGAAGTTTTTTAAAAGTGAAAGGCTTTCATCATCAATCTACTTGTGTTGATACACCTCAACAAAATGGTATTGTTGAGTGCATAAATAAACACTTGCTTGAAGTTTCACATGCCATTATATTTTCCATGCATGTTCCCAAATATCTTTGGGGAGAAGCTGTTTTAACCGCATCCTAATTGATCAACAGGTTGCCCACTCGTGTTCTAAACCATAATACGCCCCTTGCATGTCTTAAAAAATATTTTCCTGAAACATGTATTCAATCTAACCTTCCTATTAAATTTTTGGCTGCACGGTTTATGTTCATTTATCTAGTAAATAGTGGTCCAAATTAGATCCAAGGGCTGAAAAATGTGTTTTATTGGTTATGCACCAAAGAAGAAAGGATACAAGTGTTTTAACCCAAAAACTAGGAAAACTATTATCTCTATGGATGGTACTTTTCTTGAACATCAACCTTACTTTCAAAAAAATTTTCTTAAGGGGGAGAAACAAAAAGAATAAGAAAATTTTTGGGATGTTATTCCCACTCTACCAAAAACTATTGATTGCGAAAACCATTTTTCTAAACCCATATCTCTAAACGAGGATTTAAATGACAAGGAAACTGTTATGCCTAATATTGTTTTGCCAGGCATTGTTGAATCTTCGACAGGGGGACAAATACTACCTAGAGTTTGTAAGGAACGGAATACAAAGCTTCGTGTTTATAAAAAGAAAAAAAAAATCATCAAAAGAGTAGAGAGCCTACTGTCTATTCAGCACAAGTTCAATCTAACGCCTTGGGTAATGAACCTGGAAAATGTTCAAGTACTCTAGATATTCCCCTATCCAATATCATTCCTAGTCCTGATGAATTACCTGTACCTAATACCGTTTCTATTCCTAATGACTTACCTATTGTTCCTAGTCCTAATGAATTTGCCTGTACCTAATATCGTTTCTATTCCTAATGACTTACCTAATGATCATAATATTCCCATAGTAATTAGGAAAGGAAAACGATCCTGCACTGATCATCCCATTTCCAAATACCTATCCTACGGTAAACTCTCAAAAAAACGCAATGCCGTTACATCCAAAATTTCTAACTTGTTTGTACCAAGAAACATTCAAGAAGCACTTGATGATCCTGACTGGAAATCAACAGTGATGGAAGAAATGAATGCTCTAAGGAAAAGTGGGACATGGGAAATTGTTGACCTACCCAAAGATCATGAAACAATTGGGTGCAAATGTGTGTTTACAGTAAAATGTAAGGCGGATGAAAGTATAGAAAGATACAAAGCAAGACTTGTGGCTTAGGGGTTTACTCAGACATATGGGGTGGACTACCAAAAGACCTTTGCTCCAATTGCCAAAATAAACTCCATTCGTGTACTATTGTCTCTAGCAGCTAATTACAACTGGCCCTTACACCAGCTAGATGTCAAGAACGCCTTTCTCACTAGAGTTTTAGAAGAAGAAGTGTTCATGAGTCTACCACCAGGATTTGAGGAGGTATTCGGCCATAGTAAGGTCTGCAAGCTCAAGAAGTCTCTACATGGCCTTAAACAATCTCCAAGAACGTGGTTTGAACGCTTTGGAAAGGCTGTGAAAGGTTATGGTTATCATCAAAGCCAAGCTGATCATACAATGTTTTATAAACACTCTGAGAAAGGTAAAATTGCAATCCTAATTGTCTATGTAGACGACATAATCTTAACAGGTGATGATCTTGAAGGACTGACACGTTTGAAGAAGATGATGGCACAAGACTTTGACATCAAAGACCTAGGATTGTTGAAGTACTTTCTTGGTATGGAATTTGCAAGGTCGAGAAAAGGCATCTTTGTGAACCAAAGAAAATACATCCTTGACCTACTCAGAGAGACAGGACTTCTAGGGTGCAAAGCTGCTGAGACTCCAATTGAAGCTAATCTAAAACTTAATCCCACTCAACCTGAAGATGTGATTGAAAGGGAAAAATTTCAGAGACCAATGGGTAGATTAATCTACTTATCACATACTCGCCCTCATATAGCTTTTTCCGTGAGCATGGTGAGCCAGTTCATGCACTCACCAAGAAAGGGTCTTATGTTTAGAAAATGTGACAACCTAAAGGGAACTCCTGGAAAGGGTCTTATGTTCAGAAAACGTGACAACCTACAAATTGAAGTCTCAACTGATGCAGATTGGGCAGGCAGTACTACTGACAAGCCTTCGACTTTAGGCCACTGCACCTTTATTGGAGGAAACTTCGTTACATGGCGAAGTAAAAAACAAAGTGTTGTGGCTCAAAGTAGAGCTGAGGCAGAGTTTAGATCTCTTGCACATGGAATTTGAGAGGCGATGTGGATAAAGAGGTTATTGGAAGAGTTGAAGATCTCGATTTTTTTTCCTATGAAAGTTTACTGTGATAACAAAGCTGCCATTTTGATTGCTCACAATCCAGTTCTACATGATAGAACAAAGCATATCAAAGTTGACAAGCATTTCATCAAGGAGAAGATTGAAACTGGCCTAATCTGCGTTCCCTATGTGCCAACCACTCAACAAATGGCTGACAAACTCACCAAAGGTTACACAAAAGGCAGTTCAAACTTCTAGTCAACAAGCTAGCTATGGAAGACATCTACAAGCCAGCTTGAGGGGGAGTGTTGGAAGTTATTCAGCAATTGAACCGAATATTTTGTGTGCAAATAGAGAATAGGAAATTAGGGTGATTGATTTAGTTTCCTGTTTTTTTTAGTTTCCTAGAATAGCTCCCTGTACAGTTGTTAGTTTCCTAGAATAGTTCTCTTGTATGACTATTTATTTGTACATTGTATTCTTTTCAATACATACAATACAATTAAACTTTTATCACCATATTTGCTTCTAGATAGTTATTCAGAAACTATTATTAACTGTGAAATGACAGGATATTTTGCATGGAAATATACAAAACTAAAAGTTGACACAAAGGTATAAGTCAATATGAATGCACTGCAATGGAATTATTTCAATTAAAAAAAAAAAAAGAGCAAAAACAATCCCTTATAGTACAAACCCTCTTTTGAAAAATAAAACTGACTAACTCTACAAGATCACATTAACTAACTCCTAACAAATAGGTATCTGATTAGTTTACTTAAGTTACAAAAATATTGAGCCTAACACGTCAACAAAAACTAGAATGACATGCATCATAAAGCGAACTACTTTTTTATCTTGCATCTTAATTTTTGGAAAAGGTTCAGAAAATATTTTTGAATGATAACATCTTTTAACGTATCAACCAAGCTTTATCTAAAAAGTCTTCAAAGAATATACTAGGAATGAATGTGAAGGAAGAACGCACATACCATCTCGATCTTTCCTCTTGCTCCTATTTGGCTTGAAAGAGGAAGCACTTGGAACAGGATGGGACTTCGTTGAAGCCGAGAGGTCACTTGTAGTAGGAGCAGCAACAGACCGCAACTGTGTTGTGGCAGTCCCTGACTTTATAGTTGGTGCTGCTGGTACATCACTCTGCAAACAAATGGATAATACAACATCCACATTTGGGGTTGGACCTGATAATTTAAGAGAAATATATTAGGTGGCCCGGTTTCTTTCTATCCTTTGGTAAATGGAAAGATTTGTTCTGAAAATATGAGATTTACCAATTAATTTAGTCAACAGATGTGATAATTTCCAAATACGACCATTTTTTCCAGCGAAAAAAATTCAAGACACTTTTTTAATTCCACCCTAACTTTAGACATTTCCTCACAGCACACAATTTAAAATGTAACATTCATCCAGATGCTGGGGAATTCATGAATCAAAGATAATTGCCATTAAGAGAGAGAGCAAATAAAAGTGGCCAGTGTGTTTTTCACTGTCTTTGTATAACTCAATGTAGGAATAGGTTTAACCTCATATAAGTTGTTGGAAAAGTGGAAGTTTCGGTAACGATTACTGAAATTAAGGAGTTTTGTTAGCTGTAAATATACTTTGTGCTGTAATTAGGTTGTTAGTCAATGCTGTATATTAGGAAACTAGTTAGGACAGCTCGTGATTGTAAATCAGTTTCCTGATTTTATTCTTTCCTGTTTTTTATTCTTGTTTTCTCTTCTATAAAAGAGAAACCGTGTAACCTTGTAATTCAAGAGAGTGAATACAGAAAACCCTTCTCCATAATCTGTCCAGCTTATATGGTATCAGAGCGGGAGAACCTGAGTTCAAACCCCTACAATTGCACTCTTTAAATAACCCCTTTTATTATCATTGCATGTTAGGCCTTAATATATTTCGGGCTTCTTATAATTTTTATTGGACTTTCAAATTAATATTTGTCCGCACATTTGCCCATTGTCTAGTCTGCACGTGAGAAGGAGTGTTGAAATATAAAACTATTGTTGGCCAAACTCCTAACAGCTTAAGCTTTGGGGAGAATTGGTAAACAAACATAAGTAAACACTGCATGGATAATCTTCTATGAGACGGTTTAAAGACCGAGAATTAATCCTAAATGTTTTTGGCACAGGTTTCAAGTACAAGCCAAATAGTTCTTTGAACACTGATCTATGTCTTGACAGTACCCAACAGATGAGACAGAAGTGGCAACAAAGGGAACTGAACCATTTCAAGTGTAAGTCAAATGTTAGATAGTCATTGAACCGCTTTTTAATATCTTGATAAAGGTATCAACCCAGCAATGCACAAGTGGCAACAAAATTAAGTGCTAAATCATGTGGACAGCAGCCATCCATGCTTTATTTAAGATCTTAAAACAAAATTTAAAGCTGCAAAAATATGAAATACACTGACCACAACAAACTATAAACAAATTGCATTCGTTTTACTGGAGTTATAAGTTAAATATTACCCTCAATAGCTGGCAAGTTTGTTAAAAAGGCTAGCAAAGCTGGTGGAGTTGCTCGCAATATATCATCAAATGCATTTGTTGTTTGACCACTCACTACCGCAACAGCAGGATTTAACGAGGTGTTAGAAGCAGCAGGAACTCCAGGTACTGCCGTATTTGGAAGAATTCCTGTCCCTGCAATCAAATGATTGATTTTATTTATATAACAATATATTTAGCAAAACAAAGTCAGAAGCAATGTGAAAACCATTAGATTTACAGCAAACATCAGAGGTAAAAATGATGCTAATTTTCTATTATAAGGTTTAAAAAGGCGAAATCGGGAACCAAGGCGTTTTTCCCATTCGAGGCGAGGCATAAGCCTCAAGGCGGATCAAGGCGCAAGCCTCGATCTAAAAACAAAAAAACCCATTAAATTATAGACACTTCATAAAATGCCATAAGCCAGTATTACATTAACTTAGTTCCTCACAAAACCACAAAAACACACAATCTGAACCGTTGTTGCTCAGTCACCGGAGTGCTGGAGTTGAAGATGGAGTGTTAGGCAGTTGTAGGAGGGCTAAAGGGAACAGCAGCAGGCACAAACATGGGAGAGTAACGTTGTTTTTAGGGCTTAATTTTGTTTTAAGCATCAACCAAGACCCAAAAGAAGTTGCGACACGCTTTAAAAAATAAAATAAGCTAAAATTTTTTAAAAAATCTGCTCAAATAGCCTATCTATTAGAGGCATGCCTCAAACGCCTCTTGGCATTTGCGCCTTGAGGCGCACGCCTCATTCCAAAAAGGCGTATGCCTTGTTCTGGAACAAAAATCGCAAGCCTTGAGGCACCAAATGACCGCCTCATGGTGAGGGGAGCCTCAAAAGTCTTTTAAAACAATTTGACTATTTTTATTTTATTAGTTACAATAACCAATTAATAGGAACATTAAATACACACAAACCAATGAATAGGAACATTAAATTTTACAAAATATATGTGTGTGTGTGTGTGTGTGTGTGTGTGTGTGTATAACACGTACAATGACAATGAGGCAATATCACATTGAACCATAGTGATAAAAAAAATAATGGAGCATAAAATTGTCTTGTTAATTCCATAAACCAAAAAAGAAAATCAAAGAAAAAACATTATATAGATGCGTGGCCACTACGGAAGTTACTTAGAAAATAATTGAAAAAAAAAAAAAAAAAGAAATCAATTGCACACCAGGCTTTTGTCGTGGATCATAGATTGCCATTTGAGAAATATCTGGATAAACAACCTTCAAAGACGTAGTTGCATTGCTTCTCAAGCCTGCAGTACCCTTATCGACAACATAAAGGGAAAGCTTATGCAAGTAATGACAAAACTTTACAGAGAAGTTTACAAAAAGGATGACACTGTACGTACCTAAGAACCCGGGACCACTAGGATAGATAAAATTCTCCACTTTCCTCTTCATATTTTTGGAAAGCCACTGAAATAGTGCAGAGATAACTTAGTAGTCAGTATAGTAATGGAACCTGACATGTATAAACTGTATGATACCTGCCATTTTTATGAACTGGACGTATCTGCTCTACTTTTTTTTCTTCTTTTTTAAAATAAGAGAAAACCCTTACATAGATTTATAAGTTCTACTTCTATTTTCAAACAATATTATAGGCCCCAATATGAATACATGAAAATTTTATAAGCAAAACATGCTGCCTTCTCAGCTACTCAAACTGTAAGATGCGTGCCTTTAACTATGTCCCACAGAAGTGGGCTCTGAACACAGGAGTCTTGACAAAATGTCGCGATTATCATTTGCTAATGATGGTGATGTCAAAATCAGCTGAGACAATTTACTCGTCTCTTAAAATATAAAACTATTATTGGCCCACCTTCAAACAGCTTAAGCTTTTGGGATGGATCGGTAAACTAACATGGTATCAGAACGGGAGGTCCTAAGTTCGAACCCCCGCAATTGCAAAATTTAACCCCTTTATTAATATAATTGCGTGTTGGGCTTTTAATATATTTCGGGCTTCTTAAATATTTGTGTTGGACTTTCAAAATTAATATTTGTCCGCACATTTGCCCATTGTCTGACCTGCACGTGAGGGGGAGTGTTGAAATATAAAACTATTGTTGGCCTACCTTCTAACAGTTTAAACTTTTGGGATGGATTGGTAAACTAACAATCTCTTTTATGCTATGGTATAAGTGGTAGGGAGAAAAATGAAGCTTCTCCTGAAGGAATATCAACCTAAATGGATTTATGCCAGTTAGCTCGAGTCATTCAACTTGCCAATGGGTTCTTTGGACCACAAACTCAACAAAACTATCTAATCGAAGGAGCAATCCTTGTTTCATATGACCAAAATTGCTGTCCATGCTATTGTTCTAGTTAATAGAAAGCAATCAGAAAGAATCCTCAACGTTTTCGAAGTAGTTTAAAAGGAAAGGAAACATCTTCATTACAATTAATGGTGCAATATTTCCTCTAAAAATTATCCAGTTTTTTGTTTCACTTAATTGCCAATTAGAAGCCAATGGAATTCTATTTTTTGATGGTCGGAAGAAAATGTTTTAATTACTTGAGCCCTGCTTTTTTGTGCATATGAAAAAGGATTCTCAATGATATATGATGATTGAAAGTTTGGAGATGTTGTCTCTTCTGTAGGGGCTTCGCCTTTGGAGTGGCGTTGATGACAGGAGAGTTTGGGAGTTAGATTGTTCAGGGTTCTTCTCTGTTAAATCCATCTTCACCTTTTTGATTGACGATCCGTCGGGAATTCCTTTGCTTTTAGTGACCAGATATGGAGATCGCGACTTCCTTCTAAAGTTCAAGTTTTTGCTGGCTTCTTACTCTTGATAAATTAAACACATGATTTACTGCAACGCAGGAAGCTACATATCTCAATCTCCCCTGGTTGGTGCATTTTATGTAAGAAAAATGCCGAAACAACTGATCATTAATTTCTGCATTGTTCTTATTCTCACAGCTTATGGTCCTCTCTCTTTAGAGAACTGGGTCTTTCATGGGTTGTTCCTCTTCAATGTAAGCAGCTTTGTGAAAACTCTTTACCTCCAGGTTGTAGCACCAAAAGCAGAAATTTGTGGGAAAAGCTGTTTTAGCAATTTTTCAGGGAATTTGGATGGAACGTAACTGAAGAATTTTTGAAGATACTGAGGAATATGGTGATGTTATATGAGATAGAGAGATTGATTGATTCAACACTTCGTCTGAAGTTGGTATTAGAAGGAATGGGGAGGCTAAACTTTATCAGATTTATGGGTTGGAAAGACTTTGTTGAGCTTTGACAGGCTTTTATCAAATGTGCCTTTTTATATCTAATTATCATGCATATAATTTGGAAGAAGCAAATGAAGTACTTGGAAATAGATGATACTATGCAAAATATTAAAAGGATTAAGTGGGCCATTATGCACAGTTGGTTGTCATATAAATTATGGAGTTCTGGCTTGTAGATATTTACACTATGTTTGGTAAGAACTAAGAAGGATTGGAAATAGGAAGGAAAAGCTAAAAACCTTTGTGAGAAAATAAAAAAGAACAGAACTAGCTCTTCTTTCATCATGGTTGGTAGAAGAGAAAGAAAAGAGAGATTGTCTAAAATATGTTTTACCATTACACCCTTGATCAAAGTGAGTGAATTACGTGTAATTAAGGGCAAAATAGTTTTATTATACTCTTTTTTTTTTTTGCGCAAAATTTTATCTCCCATTTTTTTCCGAAAGTTGGAAGAATTGAAAAATAGTGGGCCACATAGCTTTTCTACTTCTTTCCTTCCTAATTTCCTATACCAAACAACCCGATATTCTCTTTTTCACTCTAAAGTCCCTCCAATCCTTTCTTTCATAGTGCTTTTCTACTATACCAAACATAGCATTAGATTCCCATGCAAAATGTCATCTTCAATAGGTGATATACTAGCGTAGGCATGGAAGGATTCCTTCTAAATAATTTAGGGAGGTGCACCCTCCGTGTCTATGTGTGTTCCTTTCGCTGCATTGTTGCATTGGGTAAGAAAGAAATGGCTTGCAACCCCCCCCCCCCCCCCCCAACCAAAAAAAAAAAAATCATTCTTCATGCATCTGAAGTGCAACCGAGAACTTCATTTTTTAACCACATTTCCAAAGGTCCTCTTATTTTAACTTTATCAATCATGAACGAAAAAAAAAAAAAAAACAACAACAACAACAACAGAGAATAGTGAAATACCTCCTGTCGGGCCAAATGATCCAAGTCATTTGTAGAGCAAGGCCAAAGATCCATAAAACTGTATCTGGATACAATATCTTGCAGCGAACCCTCAAGTGCTGATGAACCCTCTTCACCTGTTCCAGAAAGTGCTTCTTTCCTTCTTTGTTCGACCTATCCAAGGTCAACAGTCAAATCTTATAATAAAAGCTATTACATTTTTAGAAAATTGAGATAACAACTACAATACTTATTGCACAATATGTTTCAGCATTGAATTTGAGGACGTCTAATATAACGTCTCTCTGAACATCTCTAATCTAATCCCACACCAAATTTCTACACCAATGTCAAATGTTGGCATTTGGGTAACAAAATTGGATATTTCCTTTTTCATTTTCTTCATTATTCTCCCTTTCTTTTTGGAAGAAGAAGAAACAAAATAATTATTTTATCATAAAAATTAATGTACTGCAAGAGGAAGAGATGTCCTCTATGAGAACAAATGCTGGACACACTACAAAAAAGGGCTCCAGCTTCTGACTAAATCCGAACTAAGAATTTCTCCAATTTTTTTCCAGCCTAGAAATTAAATTCTTGTTTCTCCCAAGTCACCAAATTGTGAAAAAGCTTTGGATTAGTGTCCTCACTCATTAACCCACCTAAACTTCATTTTTAAGATTATATTAGTAAATGTTTTTAAGCTCAACAGAAAGTATTTTCAGATAATTAGGTTTTTGAAAGGGGAAAAAAAATCTCAAGGGTATAATAGCTGAGGATGCCGATAAGATCATGTTTCTTACCTTCAACATGCTAGAAAGATCCCCATAAGTTTGCTCAAATTGGGTGAACCGTTTCCAAACCTGCAAAACAAATTTAAACCACGTAGTAAATGTCAAAAGCAACATGAGGAATTTCATACAACAATGGGAATTCAAGAACATATAGTACCAAGGCCAGTTTAGACCACTCAACATTTTCAAACATACATTTAATTTCTTTTCGTCCATTAGCCCCATCCTATAGAGAGTGGGATCGTACAAAACACACCCACAATGCGCAAGAAAGCTGAAAGAAAGAAACTGTTTATTGATGAAAACAGGCCTAGGGCAGGTTATATGAAATCCTAGAACGATTGTAATTCGAGAGACTACTCACTCTCCCCTCGCTTGGCGCACCAAGACTTTTCCCAAGCAATGACCCAATAATTGCCACTCTCAACGATTCCCCCTTATTTATACTACAAATTTCCCTCAAACAATCTACTAGACAATTAACCAACCAACTAATTGGATTAACCGAATACAATCGAAATGTTTCCCACATAACCCACTGAATCATAGGAGAAGTATCAGATAAAGTTGTAGGAAAGACATAATGAAAAATAGAATATCGCTAAAACCTTCATATTCCCTCGTACATGCTGCATCTAATCAATACAAGAACTCACCGCCTCCAGTTCTTTCTTCCAAACATATTTTTTAAATATAATGAACAGCCTTAAATTACCACTTATCAAATCAGCACTTCTGTAGATCCACAAAATGAGAAGATCCTATCTCAAAGCAACGGACATTTGAAACTCCAAAACTTGCTGGTCAGGACTTCCATTGAAAGGAAAACATATTGAAATTAAAGCCTTTATACAATATAGGCATTTTCTCGCTGATTATTTGTTTCACTGGCTTCTAAACAAAAATCTACTGGAGTATATGTTTTCAAAAAAATAGCGAGGTTGGCTTATTCACTAAAAATACTGGGTGGTTTCCAAAACTGCCAAGGAAACAATAAGTCTTCCTAGCTTAAGTAATGACGTTAATCATCTACTGTTATATTCGTCTTCACTAATTCCATGTACAAAATACTCAGGTCCAGGTCAGAGGGTTAATAAGACTGTCTAACTGAAGCAACAAGCAACTACAAAGGAAAAGTAGAAAACTGAAACAAACACATACAAACAAAGATGTGTAGATCGTCATGCAAGGCACTAGCAACTACCTCGACAGATTCCTCGGGTGGTAGTGAGCTTAGCGCTCGCTCAAATAAAGCTCGGATATTTCTGTCATCATTCAAACGAGTTAAGAAGTCTGCATACCTGCAGTGTCAAGAATACAAGTCATTAAAGACATTAATAGATGTTTTCAGTACCTGATCAGCGAATGACGGTAATACTCTATAGAGTAAACATTTAAGTTTTTTCATGAGAAGACTCCTATTCACCAGAATATATGGTTATTACATGCACTAAACTTTTAATCATGTAACTACATTGCAAACTCAGTGAATAATGTTGGACAAATCACGTCTATTTCCAATAAAAATAAATAAAAACTAAAAAATCCATACACCAGTATCTGTGTGTATGTAACTGCTAATAACAACTGGCTTGATGCTGCTTTGTTTCGCTTTCAACAATGCTAACAGCACAAAGAGCTCGGAATTGACCCACAAACAAGTATAAAAGCCAAATTGGTGACCCTCTTACAAACTTTGAAGATTTAGGCAACTTGGTTTCGGTAGATGGGTAATATTTGACTCTCAACTATTAATTTAAAAATTCTGCTTAAGAATGAAAACACCAAATCAGATAATGAGCCAGTAAGTTCAAATATCATATCCAATTGGGCCGCAATATCTGAGTTTCGAAAATGCCCCATTTGTGCTGTCCAACAACTGTTTAAGTTAGGGACAATTACTTTATTTGTTTGACTTGTTTATCATAGGTCATCTTTACCAGCTAGTTCCTTCATTTGTATCCGCAGTTGACACGGGGATTGGAGCCTAGAAAAGAGAATCCTAACTTTGGGAGATTCTAGTAAACTCTAAGGTGTCTAAACTACTCCCTTTGTAATTGGGTATGAAGGTTAACTCTAATTTTCTACAAGATATATTACTATTTGAATATGCAACTAAACATCCAGCAAAGGAGTCCTAGCATTAGCAGGTTGCAAATGATAGTACAATCAAAGTTCAAGGAAATCTAAATGAAAATCATAAAAGCAATTTGAGTCTGCTAGTTCATCGTAACCCACTCAAGAATGTAGATTGGCTCACGCATAAACCGTTTCAGTCCAGCCTCAAAAACATTGTGTGCCATCTGCGAGAATGAAAAATAACAATAACAAATTAAAATAAACAAATAAATAAAAAGAATGAGACCAACTCTTAGACATCATCCTCTTTGGATTACAACTTGATAGATTTTTAAAATGTAGTCAAAATCATTCATTTAGCCATTTCTGAAGAATAAGCAACAAATCTTTGCATGTACATTGGGGGGAAAAAAAAAAAGGAAAAAGACTAAGAGGCAGATAGCCATTGACAGCATCCGTTTTACTAAAAATTCACGTGATATCACCTCCACACATCCATAAAATGTAATGCAACCATAATACATTACCTCAATTAGAATTTAGAAACTATTAAAAGGATCAAGCTTTTTTTTTTTTTTTTTTTCTTTTTTCTTTCAAGTCAATCCCACTAACAAGTCTCAGTGTAGCACAGCACTTGGCAGCACTGATCAAAACCATAAAATATAAATCTAATTCAAAAAGAAAATAAAAACCTTTGGATCCTTGTCTAGGCAAAAGGCCATCATTGCATATGCTACATAAACATGATATGTACAGTTTGGGGATTTCCGAGCATCCAGAAAGTACTTGCGAGCTGCTTCAACTCCCTCAGTCCTCCTAAGAAAGCGAATGAACTGCAGCATAAAGACCAACCAGACATCCATTTGAAAGAATTGCCACAAGTTTAATCGCAAGAAATGTGGGATATTTCTAATGAGAAACATTGTAGTTTAATTAAAGAGCATGTTGAAATAAAATCCAGAAAAAGAAAGCACCATAACTAACAACATCAAGCACAACCAAGTCAAACAAAGTTCATAAGTTTAAAAGGATCATAAAGAAAGAAAAATTCCTAAAAATCTAAATAATATAAGCCCAAAACCAAAAACTGGCCCACAAGAAATCATCATCCTACAACGTGTTTTAAATTTGGAAGTTCCTTTCCAACCATTAGACCCAAAAAGACCTAGAACCCTGCATCTTCGTAAATATTAAAACCCAAAGATGCAGACTTTTCACAAGAAAAAATAAACTCCGTGGACTAATCACTAAAGAAATCTTTTACCCCAAAACTATGATTTATAATTAATGAAAGAATGTTTCTTATCCAAAAAATAATAATAGTAATGCTGTGTAGACTGTGACAGCCACAGGGCTAACCGAGAAGATATGCAGTCAATACTGGGGACACTAAATTATGCTCAAATAGCAGTTCCAAATTACCCAGCAGAGCACCCAGAATAAATCCACAATTTTCAGAGCTAAAGGTAGATGCAACAAGTGATGTTTTATCCCTTTTACTCTCCTTTAGACATACAAGACATAGATCTTTTATGGCTCCTGAGAAAATGTATACTGGCAATTATTTACTTAAAATACTTACCTGTATATGTGCAAGAGCTGTTGCATTAACACCATCCCCTAGAAGGCTCTCATATATTTTCTTTGCAGACTGCAAGAAAGCAGAAACGTAGTTTGAGCCTCAGAAAGCAGAAGAGCAACTGAACGAGGACTTGAAATCAAAGAAGTGAATACATGGAAACAAGAAATTCAAAAGTTGGATACCTGAATTGCTCCCCGGGATTCCTCCAGCTCTGCATAAGCATACCCTAGCATTGCCGAATCTGATGGTTGATAGTCAAAAATATGTATGAGACAGAGAAATGAGAAAAATATAAGGTAAGCCATGAATCTACTTCAAGGACAAATGGTGAAAGTTCTTATCAAACCGAAAAAAAATATATATACCATGTATATCCCTACTCAAAATAACCAACAAAAGAAGAAGAGAAAAGACAAGTAGGAGTTACTGAACTATTAATTGAAAATCCTATTAACTCAAAAGAGAAGACAAGAAAAACTTACCAGGAAGAGCCTTCAAAGCTCTCTGAAACACTTTTATTGCAGAATCTATCGAACCACATTTTGCATGCCAAGTAGCATACTCATACCATATGTCAGGATAATGGTACAGATACATCAGACACTGGATACCATCGGGGTTGAAGGAGAAAGTCATCAACATATTGAAGATTGAGAATAAGACAATGCATAATAATGATGTCAAAATACAATAAATTCTTATTTTGCATCAAAGAAAAATGTAATAACTGGAAAGTGGTAAAGCAAGAGTAACGTTTACATTGGATTTAAATAGCAGCTCGTC
Source organism: Ficus religiosa (assembly GCA_024759925.1). Lineage (NCBI taxonomy): Eukaryota > Viridiplantae > Streptophyta > Magnoliopsida > Rosales > Moraceae > Ficus > Ficus religiosa. The sequence continues at coordinate 7,543 of JAFMPE010119841.1, read as the reverse complement.
TTCACAAATCCAACTTTCTAGGTAATTTAGTAATAAACACTTGTTTAAAAAACGAAGTGTCGCATCCAGAGCATCCATGTGAATATAAAAAAAGGAAACTAAAAAAGATATATAATGAAACTTGAGCTGTGTTTATGGTCAAATCATAGATCTGAATTTGGCTCTAAAAAATTTTGAAAGATAACAAGTATTGTTTCTATGGAAACGTTGAAACTGACTTAAATATTGTAATGTAAATCGCTACTCGAGAATTATAATATTAACATATAAGAAAATGCAGTGATCATGTCTCGCCGGTTTAAACCAATATATCTAAGAAATGACAGCTACCTTTTAACATGCCAGAGGAAACCCTTTGTAGTCCATGAGTTACAAATAACAAGTTAAAAACTAAATATAGAAAAAGATGCATAGAGTGTAATAATCGTGTAAGAGGAGAAAGATAAATAAAAAGTAGTTAAAGAGACATCTTCTACCTGTTCATATGTGAATGTAATTCTCTTGTTGGATGATACGTTGTCTATCCTTTGTGGGTTTCCTCTGAATGAAAGGATGACAGCAAGATTAAATTATAAGATACCGTGAACCAAAATTCTTTCTTTCTTCCATTTCTTTTCTTTTTTCTTTTTTTCTTTTTTTAGAAGAAACACAACTTCATTAATCACAAAGAATTATGAAATATAAGGCACGGAGGATGGTATGTCCACCCAAATAAGCAAAAAAGAAACAAAATGGTTCTTAAACAAATGCACTACATTTTGTCCTTTTTTTTTTTTTGCTAGAAACTTCTTTAGTCCTTTTTTTTTTTTTTCCTGCATTTTTCACCTTATTCAACTTCTCCATGAACCTATAACCTTCCAATGTCAATCTCTCTCTCCCCTTGTGGCCCCCCAAAAACATTTATCAAATGAGCTTAAAAGCAAGTATAATTAATCTTGTTAATGCTTCTCTTCAACAATTTGCAAATAAGTATCCAACCACACATCCCACCAAATAGCTAAACTCAAATCCCCCAGAATTTTCATTTTCATTTCTCTCATCATAAGGTTTTCTTTGGTTTTTTTTTTTTTTTTTGTAATTTATTTTCTGAAAGAGAAGATAAATTTAAAGAGTTTAATGACACATTTTAAGGTTTAAGGATACAAATTGGACGTAGTTCATAGTACAACGACTACCAAGTGAATTTATAAATAAATCAACATAGTATTTTATACAAATGGGTATGAATGTTTGAGGACATGCATATGTCGCGCAACAAATATTTAGTGAAGTGTATATGTGTGTCTTTTTGTGTGTTCTCATGTTTGTAAAATATGCCTCTCCATCCCATATATTTACAATCAATTGTCTAAAGCATAAGGAATACATTCTCCTACAATATACTAACACATAGTAGGACTTACTTCTCAAAAGTTAACAACTTTTTCCATGCAATCCATTGCATTTCTTCCTGCAGGAACCCAATCAATCAGACAATAAGTAATACACACGCACAGATGCACATTTACATAAACATAAAAGCAACCAGCTTTTTATTCCTTGTTTGAAAAATGTAAAAGAGGAAAAAGGGTAAGCACGCCTATACACCCATGTTGGCATATATTTACAGCCTGGTTGGTTTCATTCTGAAACTTCATTGCTAAATGTTAGGAGCATAGCACTTTAACCAAGTGGATCACCAAATCCAGTAATTATCAGGAATGAACAGAAAATCTAAGCTGCTACTTATTTGCTGCATTGGTCGATTAAGTTCATCAACTTACTTATCAACTTCGATGCATGTTGCATGTTTGGATTGGTTTTTTTTTTTTTTTTTTTTTTTTTTTTTTCAACGAGTTAAAAAGTGTACAACAGGGGACAAGGAGTCCACCTAAAACATAAACAAAAACAGAAAACCCCAGGAGCTAAGCATACAAAAACCATAGTCTCCTACCATTAAACAATCAAATCCCAGCCCCTTAACAAGTCAGAATGAAAACTCAGCAAAGCCTTTAGCTTGAGAAATCCATAAAGCTACCCAGCACTTAATTCTTTCCCAAAGTTCCCTACTAACTCCCTCAACATCCTCAAAAATCCGATTATCTCTCTCAAGCCACAAAGCCCAAGTGTTGGCGAGTGCAGCTACGTTCCAAAGCCCCCTACACTTTTTACTCCCTCCAACATATAAATCACCATCGAAAAGATCCACAGTTCTGCTTGGGACAACCCAAACAATCCAAAACTCCCCCAACATTCGATATTAAATACTCAGGGAGAGAGGACAATGAAGAAAAAGATGGTCCTACGTCTCGCCAGCCCTCCTAAAAAGAACACATCATCCGGGAGAAAGGTGAAGACAAGGCTTCCTCCTTTGCAACATTTCCTTAGTGTTAAGTTTACTTGACGCAAGCAGCCAATTAAACACTTCAGCCTTGGTAGGATGTAAATGGCAGAATTTAAAGGTAGGAAAGAAGTGATCATCAATCATGAATTTGAAAAACGATTTAGAGGAGAATAACCCTCGACCCTCCAATTCCCACAACCATCTATCTGAGATACTCTCACTCAACCTTACACCATCTAAACAACCCAATAGCTCCAGAACCTCACCCAATTCCCTCTCATTAGGTTCCCTTATAAAAGGAAAGTCCCCAAAAAAAAAAAAGAAAAACAAACTCTTATTTTCCAAATCAAACGCATACAAAGAGGAAATTGGCACATTAAAAAGATCCATGGTCCTGCTTGTTTGGATAGTAGAAATGAAGATAAACAACAAATGCCCTACAACAGAAAAGAAGATAGTTGCCTTGTAAGAGCCAGTTGGTGGTATGGCAAGCATGTTCCAGTCAATTTCATCCACATATTTCTTGCGTTCTCTGTAGACAGCCCTAGCACTGTTAAATTTGGGCTGATATTCTGATATCAGCCCTTTTGCCTGCATAATACAGTATCATCAGATTTCTATCTAAAAATAAAATTATGGATACATGCACAGAGAGGAACAAACTCATTCATATAATAGCACAATTAGATCAAATCATACATGCAACGGCAATCAAAGAGTTACCAATTGACGGCTGACAGAATTTTCAAAATTTTCATAATCCTTCCAAAGTTGTTCAATGTGATGCGTAGGAATAACAATGGCTTTTTGATATGCTTTTCGTACTGCAATCATCCTCAATGACTCTTCCTGTGCATTTGATGCCTGCACCCATCTCAATATGAATAACATAAAACTGGTTAACATGAGCTATAGATTTATTCTAGTCAACCTTGAGAATCCACTATGAAAATCAGAAAGCACAGAGAATGAAGACCAAACCGGCAATTGCTTTAAGAAAGCGATATACTCCATCCACACAGGTCCAGATGCTATGTCTGCTCCTGGTAGTAAAAATTCAGTGGGATGGAACTCCATCAGATCATTTTGTAGCATGGTTAAATCCATCTACCAGACAAATAATGTTCACCACCATGTGTACACGAACAAAATGTATGCTTAATAACAAAAATAAAGTAACTGCCTACATCTTTTTTTTCTTTTTTTTCCTTTTTGCTTTTGAAGAAACAGTAACTTTCATTAATGTCAAAAGGTTATAAAAAGGAGGCCAAGGCGAGAGCTGCAAAAGAAACAATAGCAAAATAAAAGTGAAAACATATGAAACTAAAAACAAGATGTCATTCCTTTTCATTTCAAGGAGCCGTGAGGGACCTCTTTACCTTTTGGCTTTAACACCAAAAGTAAATTCTCGGGAGACACCACAGTTTTAGCAATTTTCTAGGGTATTTGGTTGGAACCAAATAGGAGGACATTTGACGAATGCGAGGAAAATTGCGATGTTATTTGGGATAGAGAGAAATCTTGGGTTGCTCTTTGAATTCATCGGTACAAAAGATTTAACTTTGTGGCAGATTTAGTTAGAATTTGAATTCTTTTTTTGTAGTCTTTGTATGTCTGTAGACCTTTAACATCGAGACCTACATCTAAATATTTTAAATCCCACACAAGGAATTTCCATCTAGAAAGTCTCACCATGAAGAAGCCTGTTAATTTGTAAATGCAACAGGGCCATTAGTGATTAGCCTTAAGTGACTTTTGAAGGTTAGCCCGTGAGTACCAAGAGTCATACAGTATCATTCAAGAGATATTTCTTAAAAAAATAATCAAGAATAGAAAAAATGCCAACATGGTCTCGGTAATTACAAGAGCTCAGTTGTTTTGGTCAGTTCTGGTAATGCTTTCATTTGGGTTCATCTTGAGATTTAAGCAGCTATCGAAGAATGATCAAGCTACAGTATCCACTCTATATATCCTCACATCTGTGCTCTAGTAGTATAAGTTCATCTCTCCACATCAATCTCTTCCCTAATACACCTATTTTTCTTTGCTTACAGGTTCTAAACAATCAGATATCTATGTGATCATAAGTATAATGGGTTTAGCACTCAGGATCTATTTATTACAAAACTTGTTTCAAGAAATCAATGAAGGGAAAAACAATCCTCAGCTTGATATCAGGACTCCATAAAACAAGGGAAGGGGAGGGTTTCCTAACCAAGCCTAAAGCCGGAACATGTACCAACAAAAAATGGAAAGAAAGCTTCAATGGAAAAAGGACCAATTTAATTTAACAATTGAAACAACAGTATTGATTTCAATGGACAACGTAAGACCAAACAGGCAATGCTAGTTCATTTTGTTTTGGATAAGAAAACTTTGTTTCATTGGTAAAGATTCGAATACAAAGGAAAGTTTATTTCAACAAAATTGTAAACAAAAACGAATAATAAGGGAACCGTAACAGGATGAACACCAATAATATCCAAAAGGCTTCAATAGCAAGTATACCAACATAGCTGAGCATAAAATCAAATGCCTTTCTAGTTTCTTCTTGACCCTCTACCCCTTTCTTGTCATTGACGTTTCTGATGAATTTGATGTAGCACCGCCTATTAAGCCAATACAAGCGAAAAATGAAACATGTAAAAAAAGACAAAAAGAAAAATTAAAGGGAAGGAGGAGCAATATGGAAAAGCACTAGTAGCATACTAAGCCCTTAAGGGATTCAGAATCATGCTAATGGAAAAAACCTTAAACAAAACAAATAAAAATATACTAAATGTATCCAGAAGTTACCACTATAAGTAGTTTTTCTGGCTATCAGACATATCTTCGCGTCGCTATATTTTCAAAATCATAACATTGAGCCAGCCTCCCCTTTTTCTTACATTTCTTTTTTCTAATATGAAACGGAAAGCTTCATAATATCCCAAAAAAACAAAAAAAAAAATGCACAAAACAGAGGAAAAGAGTTCTTAAAACGCAAAACAAAAATCAACAAAATAAAGTCGCCATAAAATCAATCACAGCCCCAAATTAAGACTTATAAAGCCATTGCAAAATCTTATCCCATTCCTCAATGGATCAGAAAAGAATTAATCATGTTTTGTACCTACTACACCTTATAAATTCCCTCACTGCCTCTCTAAGAATCAATTATATGATCCGACAAACAAAAATCTTGCAAAGTTTGTACCTACTACTACCCAGAGAAACAATAACACTGTATAAAGTCCAGAGAATAACATACCAAAGTGGAACTTGAAGACAATTCAGCAAACATCTGCTAAATATATGTTTTGTTGCATCGTCATTATTTACAGCCATGTGTGCCTCTACATATTGCTTCCAATATTTTGCCTGGAAAGAAGGGGAAATATTCTCCACAGTTTATCCCACAGGCGTGTTAAAGACCTAGGACACCATTACAAGCTTCATACTGTTTCCATACTTGTACAGGACAGTCAAATGCTACGGGTTTATAAGGTTTAAGTCATTTCTACACTACCAAATACCTGAAGTGAATAAAAATAGTTATCATATTTTGTTCTTATAAGCAATAATTTCATTTAAGGAAATGCACATTTAGTCTCAACTTGAGGACCCAATAAGTAAATAATATGGAACCGCCACAAGTTTAACCGAACTTTACAAAGCAAACGGACATCAATCCAGTCAGTCATACTCTTGCTAGCTAAGAGAATTCTCCACACGGACATCAATCCAGTCAGTCATACTCTTTCTAGCTAAGAGAATTCTCCACAAGTAACCAAAAACAGAAAAGGACCCACGAATCATGCAATCTTATTAGGGAAAACCTTCCATGATCTACGATTAACAAACAAGTTCGCTTTGCAAACCAAATGTTGTAACAATCGGTGTTTCTTTAGCAATATATAGCTGGTAAAGCATATCATGAATTTAACCAGTTAGCAACTGAGATATGGGGAACACCGCATTCCTACGTATCCAAAATATGTTAAACAAGTCGGTGCCCGTAACTCCTAAACAATTCAAGGCATTCTACTCTACCAAGACTCTTACTGACATGGTGTTTCTTTGTGTATTATTACATATGTATTTGTACAAATCAGTGAAAAATGCAGTTAAAAAAGAAGCTTACAGCAGTGGGAAAAACTGTGAGGAGATGCTCGTATATCGGAGCGGCTTCGGAGATGGGAAAACGCTGCAAAGAGAGTTTAAAACATGACAAAATTAGGTCAATTCAATAGCTTCCACCAGTAAAAGTTAATCCCAAAAAGAAAATAACGAAATTCAGAGTAGGAATTCAACGTACCAACGCCTCGTTGGCTCGAAACTCCGCTGCTTCAACACTGTATTTATCATCCAATCCTTGATTACCTGCCAGGACCTGAAAATCCAGAAATTAAAAACAGAAGGAAAAAAAAAAAAAAAGGAGATTCTACACAGTAAGATGATTTTGAAGAAGATCGTACCTTTGATTCAAGTTCGGTAGAATCCTCGGCGGAAGCCATTATCGAAGGCGGTGAAAATTCGGAGAAAAATGAGAAGAACAAGAACAAGAATCCTAACTATTCACGGTGATCAATTAGCGCTACGGTACTAAGGGGTGTTTGGGTCGGTAGTTCAAACTACCAACTCAAATTAAAATTTTTATCTTTTTCTTAAAATATTTTTTATCTTTTCTGAAAAAGTTTTTTGTCTTATATAAAAAGTAAACAAAAATTACTATTATAACTAAAATATTTCAACTCAAACTAACCAACCAAACAAACCCTAACTCTGTGTTGGATTTTCAATATCACGACAGAGACCAGTAGTAGAACCCTTAGGGCCATTTGGGGTTAGTTTCAAAGACCGTGATCGAAAGGTTAGAGATGATTTGAATTTTAAAAGTATATATTTAGTGAACATAGACTGTTTGAAATGAAAAAGTACATAAATTTAAAAGGTGTTTGGAAAAAAAATTAACAATATAGATCTTGTTTCGTTTCTCTTAAAATTCAATGTAATTTGTTAAAAAATCATCATATTTAGACTTAAAACGATAAAATTATACATTTTTAAAATTTAAATTTTTTAAACATGTTTTAAAAAGTAAATAGTAAAATTGGAGGAAAATGATAAAAAAAATATTTGTAAACAATGTTTCCAACGATAATCCCAAACACCCCCTTACAGTGTTTTTTCAAGCTCTCATATTTCGCGGACTTTAAGTTTACAGCTTTAATTTTTTCC
>JAFMPE010119840.1:2449-14639 GCA_024759925.1 Ficus religiosa | reverse complement strand
ATAGTCCTTTTTGGTGGCTTCGGGGGTTTCACTATAATTGATGTAAAGTACAGTGAATGCCATAGCAGTGAGAATGGGAAAAAAGAGACAGGAGATGTGGGAAACATAGAGATTGTAGGAAGTAGAGAATGGGAATTGAGGGGATTCCGGATGTCTTGGGCGAATTTAGGTGTGATCTCCACATGGCATGGGTGAGAATTGATGAAGGTTGGGATCCTTTGAGCATGTGAGGATGCCTCCTATTTATAGATGGAGCTTGGTAGCTTTAGTTGCCTGATTTGGTGTAGATCTTGCCATATTTGCTAATTGGAAGTTGCTTCCTTTGGTCTTGGTTGCCTTTCTATAAATAGCTTACCTTGTTGAATTGAGGAAAGTCCCTTTTTAAGCTAGATTCTTTCCTTGCTTGCTTGTAGAGTAAATAAGGTAGGTTTTAGATCTTTCCACATGATGACTTCGAGAAGGTGCTTGATTCTTGAATTGACCTCCTTGCTTTATGATGCCACGTGGATGGTAAAAGATGAGGTATAAAATCTGACCTCAACAGTGAGCCCCCCACTCCGTAGTTGATGAAAATCGACTCAAGGAGTGTCTTATAGTTGAGCACGTTGGTTCAACTGAAGAGTCGATGACTTGGTTCAATCGTTCCTTGGGTCGCTTGATGTGGTGGCTTAGCAACTGACTTCTCATGGGGCATCGCTGCAAGTCAAGCGGTTGTAGTNTTTTTAAGCTAGATTCTTTCCTTGCTTGCTTGTAGAGTAAATAAGGTAGGTTTTAGATCTTTCCACATGATGACTTCAAGAAAGTGCTTGATTCTTGAATTGATCTCCTTGCTTTATGATGCCACGTGGATGGTAAAAGATGAGGTATGAAATCTGACCTCAACAGTGAGCCCCCCACTCCGTAGTTGATGAAAATCGACTCAAGGAGTGTCTTATAGTTGAGCGCGTTGGTTCAACTGAAGAGTCGATGACTTGGTTCGATTGTTCCTTGGGTCGCTTGATGTGGTGGCTTAGCAACTGACTTCTCATGGGGCATCGCTGCAAGTCAAGCGGTTGTAGTCCATGATGGGGAATTGTGTGGAGTAAGTCCAAGGCCTTCTTGAGGATTAAAATGATGTCATGCGTAGGCCATTGAGATCGTGCAATCATGGCCATCGGATTAAGGAGAGGGAGTTAATGAAATTTTTTAGGTTGATGAAAACCCAAAATTTTCCCTCTTTTCTTCATTGCCATGCCTTCAAAGCTCCATTATTGAGGTAAGCCCCCATTTTCTACTTCGACAGTGAGGAAGAAAAGGTCAGTGGGGGCCAATAAGAGGTTTGTCAGTCTGGGCTATCTCGAGCAGAATTCAATCTCGAACCTGATGGCCGAGGAGATCGAGTTATGGCGCGAGAGGTTTGGGATCCCGGAGGGGATCAAGCTTCGAGTTCCCCACTCATCTAAGCTAGCAGATAGCCCCCATGCTAGTTGGTTTGCTTTGTATGAGTCATCTTTGCTATCAAGGATGAGATTCCTGTTGTCGGAGTTGGCCTCCAAGTTTCTCCAGTATTATAGGATAGTGATCGGCCAATTGAAGCTGAATACATGGAGAATGTTGTACGGGATGTCAGTGGTGGATCTCCTGTGTTTTTAGTCATCGAAACAGAACTCGTCATCCAAGGGAAGGCTCATCTTGGTGTTATGATTAGTGTCATAAATCAAAAATTTGTTCATGTATTTGACATTTATCTATCAATAAATGTTATTTATTTATTTCACGTATCGGTTGTCTAAGATACTTTAATTAGTATATATTTGTTACAAGCAAATAGCATCAAGATTATTCGTATAATAACTTTAATATTATGCATAAGGAAGTTTGCGAAACGATCGAATGTTGAAGTGATAATCTAAATTGAGAGTCCGCAGTAATGAAGCAAAGGTGGGCACTATGACTTTGGTAAGACTGTAATGTTCATCTACTTCCACTCTTATGGAATAATTTGTCTTGGCTATTGAAATGGGGCTCTCCAACTAGAAACATTGATATATATAAGGGGTTTATCATATATATTAGACCGGACCTAAAGTGATATTGATTTATGTAATAATTTCATTTAAGATAAATCAATCACTTTGATGGATATTCTTGTGGACATCTTAATCTTGAGTGGATAAATGATCTCAGATCTATATAATGTGTCTTTTGATTTATCAAAGAGTTAAACACCGAAGTAATATCAACCTTTAATGGATAAGTTGGATATGCATTGCATAAAGGATGACAATGCTCTTCATAGATTTATAATCCATAACTTTTTCACGAGAGTCAATGATATTCAGTTAAAGGGTCATTCGGGACTTGATTAAATAATAAGAGATCTCGATCATTCAGTAATTTGTTAACTGAATGACTTTCTATTATTGTAATAACCAACCCTTTTTACAAATTTACGATTTTCTTTTTAAGGAATCAAAGTTTGTATTATGTATGTTTATGTGAAATGCTTAATCTGATTTATCAGAATATTATTGAGTTCTTGTGATATTATAGGACTCGATAATAGTTTATGTATGCAAATATGGGGCCTTTTGTTGAAAGAGGCAGAAATTAGGGTTTATGATCTTATGTCGATCGACATTTGATCAGAATAACCTAAGGTATGAATAAGCAAGAATAAGATATGAGATCACCCTAGAAAAAAAAAATCAAGCACACTATTGAGAACAATAAGGAGTAAGTGGTTTCAAGTCCTAAGAAAATCTTATGCGCGGTCCAGTTAAGTGCAGAAAAATTCTAGACAGTGGTCTAATGCAACTATATAGTTATTGGTTAGAAAACAGTATTTGTAATATCTGTGTAAATATGAAATGGACTGCATTATAGGAAGAAAGCCAAACGGGGCCTTATAGGATGACAACTCGTCCTAAGACAATTATGTATTTTTTAGAAAATTAAGAAAGTATTAATGGATGACTAAGCAAGAATTAGAAGCCAAGTGTCTTCACCTTAGCTGGCCACCTCACAAGGACTTAGGTGTAAATATTTTTGTCTTTAGGGGCCAATGAGCAATTTTAAGAAAAATAAATAAAAGTGGATAAGTATGTAAATTTTGAACCATGGGAATTAGGGATTTTTCTAACCAAGCCTCCAACTAGGCTAATGGTTGGTTACAAGCTTGGTTACATTAAGTTGTCTTGATAAGCAAGGAAGATAAGTTAGGGTTAGGCATGTATGGTTTCTTTACATCTCAAGATTCCACATGACCCTATGGCCGGCCACCTATTTGGAACTATAAGCAAATATTTTGCTCTTAAGGATTAATATGCAATTTTAGAAATAAGAAATGTGAGAAGTTGACATGTCATGCTTATAAGCTTGGTGAGTAAGCACACTAGCCTTGCTTACTTAGCTAAGTCTTAAGCGTGTCCTTCCACATGGCCCTATATGGCTGGCCACCTCCTTGGGTTTATGAACAAATATTTTGCTCTTGAGGACTAAGGTGCAATTTTAAAAATAAAATCACCTTTTTTTTTTTTTTAGCATGACAAATAAGAAAATTTGTGAATTGGACATGTCATGCTTGTAGGCTTGGTGAATAAGCACACTAGCCTTTCTTGCTTAGCTAAGCTTTGAGCTTCAAATTAGCATGTCCTTCCATATGGCTCTCTCTATGGCCGGCCACCTTTTTGGATCTATAAGCAAATACTTTACTCTTAGGGACCAATATGCAAGTTTGGAAATTCTTTTCACCTATAAATAGGTGAGGTGGTTCACTTGAAAACCATTTAGTGAAACCCAATTTTCAGCTCATTCCCTAGTTCTTCTTTCCCTTAGGAGCTGAGCCAAGAAAGAAAGAAAAGTGAGAGAGAGAGAGGTCGGCTTTTGGTGAGTGTTGGAAGGAGAAGAAAATTTCTCAACCAAGGGTAGATCTACTCTTTGGATCTTGAGGTAAACCTCTCCACCCTCTAGTTCATCAATTAAGTTTGATTCAAGGTTTAAGTGTATTCTCATATTGGAAATATAAGAGCTTAAGCTCACTTTTTAGTTTCATGCACTAGAGTTAATAGTGATTGCTTGTTTAAGCTTGATTAGGGTTTGGTGATCTCTATTTATGGATTGATGTATGTTTAGGATAAATTGTGTTAGAGATTATGTGGCCATGTAAGTGCCTGCTGTAGTTTGTTATGTGCTCCCATATACTCAACAATGATGTTGGATGGATAAAAATTAAATTGGTAAGGTATGTTGCATGTAGGGTTCAAGAAAAACCCTAATTTGGTATAGATTACCACACGGGTTTGTATGAAGGTTAAATGGATAAGAAATTATGCATGATAATAAAAACATTACGTAACACGCTGCATGTTTGATGTAGGCTTACGGTTTTAACCGTTCGATGTAGTGTGTGCGTAATTTTACGTAAGAACAGAATTTTGAGGCCTGCCAGTTTCGGATCAAAATTGGGCAGCAATCTCGAAACAGGATTTTGAGGCCTTTAGAGACAGAATTTGAGAAAAGTCAAAACTACAAAGTTGTAGGAAATGAAAAATCCTAGGGATCAACGTGAGCTGTTTTTAAAAATAAGGCTCCTAAGACCTCTGTTTTTATCAAAACCTGAGACCAATCTATTTGGTTAGTGATTTTGGTCAAAAATTTTAAGGACAGATTCAGGGTCTTGACCCAAAACAAAAGTTATAGATTCCGATGAAAACTACAACTTTCATGAAGGAAACTCTATCAGATTCAAAACAGATTTTTAAAGGAAAATTGGATTTCCAAAACTGTGCAGGGTACAGAAAATTTCTGCATAGGATTTTCTAAACGGTGCATAAACAGGCAATTCCTGCATATGCACTAACAACCAAATCTATTGGAACAAGTTATTTAGAAACAAATGTTATGTGTCGGGTTTCGGATCCAAGGTTACTTATGGTAACCAAATGGGATACCATTGTTACATGATAAGCTTGTGATTAGGGTTAATTATGGATGTTGGTTTGGATACTAACATTAAATTATATGATTCATAGTAAGATAGGAGGATCCTTATCTTACGACTTTTGTTTGAAAACAGGAAGGTAACCTATTATTATGATCTGGCGGAACACGGAATTTAAGACTTAGCATAACCGGTAAATACAACCTCGCCTACAGTATAAGCGAAAATGATTTTACTGCTTTGCATGTTTTCAAAGCTCATGAATTAATGTATATGTTACATATGATGTGTGTTTTATTATTGTGGCATCATGAAGCATGCTCACTAATGATAATTCACATGATGAGAATAAGATTATGTTTCAAGTAAGAAACCGTTTCAAGTTAGAAAATGTCTTCAAGTATGTTGTTAAGCAAGTTTCTCGTGTCGTACCAACCTGTACTAGGACAAGTTTGGTCCATGGTTTGAGTAGGACAGGGCTGACCGTCCCAACCACTCCATGACTGCGCGCCATGGTACGTATACTTATGTTATGTCCAGGCCATAAAAATTATATTAAGCTAAGAAAGCATAATGAAAGCATAAGCGGTTCATGCATTATGATTTATGAAGTGTTTTGCGGGTTAATAGTTGTACTTGCTGAGCGAAAGCTCACAACTTATGTTTATGTTGTAGGTAAGCAATCTTACGGCAATACGTGATGCAAGACGGTGGAGCGTGGCAAGGCTAACTATGAAATTATGGGATGGAGACCGCTACGCTTTTTGTGATAAAGTATATGTAATTAATATTTAGTGTAATCTGTTGTATGTTAAAATACGTTTTTAACTTAAATAAATACTTATATGTGGTTATAAGTAAGTATATGGTCGAGTTCAGACACAAGTTACTTTATATAAATAAAAAAAAATAGTTCTCATTTCCGCATGTTAAGTAAAGTATGGTAACGACCTACGTAAGGTGGGTCGTTACATTTATGAAGGTTTTCATAAATAGGGTTTGATCAAGATGAAATTGTGAAAACTTTAATGATAAAATAATTGAGAAGGTAAAACATAATTTTAACCTTAATTTCAATTATGAAAATCCTATGGGGATTCTATATTATAATTCTATCATGGACAAAAGCTTTATTAATGAGCTTTCATAATTCGGTATAGAATCAAAGAGTTCAACTTCATACTTATAGTGGAGTAGTCATGGAGTTTAGTAATATGGATAAATTGATTTGGGTTAATTAATTTATCTAATATTATTTAAGCTTTAATTTTATATGTCTATCAAGCCCCCTTCCTAGCTCACAAATTCCAAGAAACATCATGGAATAATTTCTGGTTATTCAGCACTATGTTGAAACTATTCCAAATCGAACAAGATGAAGCAGGAAAACGTCACCCCACTCCCATGGGTGTAGGTGTAGGCCATAGGGGTAATCCCATTTAGGGACTATGCCCATGTGGCAGATGATATAGTCTCAGGTTGTTTCTAATAATTTCTGGAATAATTAATTTTATAGGTAAAGGAATTTTCAATTCTAGAAATTATTTGAAATTCAAATAATTATTATCTATGATAAGATGACAATATTTGAAATTTAAATTTTGAACTAAATTTGTTATCTTTGATAAAGATCACAATTTCATTTAAATTTAAATTCAAATAATAATTTAAATTAAAGGTTGTTATCTTTGAATAAATATCACAATTTAATTTAAATTTAAAAGTAGACAATATAATATCTTGGATTAGATATTCTCTATGAGCTTGAATTTAAATAAATGGATAAATATCCATGGATATGGATAATCTATTATTTAAATTAAGGATAATGGATGTCAAAAATTAATTAATTAAATATTTATCGGTGGCTATAAATATTTGATTGATGGAGCAATTTTTGACTAAGAGACTAAAAGCTAAGACTAAGGTCTAAGCTACGTCTAATGGACTAAAAAGAACCATTATCTAACTGTTTACGTTTTTGTTTCTATTTCAGAAATTCTCCATAGAAACAATGGTTTTTAGGATTAAAAATATAGAGACAGTAAAGAAAAAGAGTATTGTTTCGTGACCGGAAATTCTACCAAGTATGCCTACACACACCCGTATGTGGAAGAGTCATAGCGGGCAAGATTGGGTGGTTAGTGCTCATAATCTTGAAGCTAGCTTGATCATCTAGAATTGATTGCCAAACTAGTATGTATTTATTATAAAGTAATTATGGTATATAGCAAGATGGGTTTGTTTGATCTATTGATATGGCAAAAATTTTAAAAAATCCACCATACTAGGTTTTCCGCTACGTAAATTATTTTCTCCAATTTTTTCCTTCACTTGGCGCAAAGGAAGAAGAATAAGCTTTCTTTTGATAAAATTCGGTTAGCTGATCGTGAATGGAAGAACCGATACACCATGATCCATGGCTTGATGGATTCTCCGGGCTGTCCTTGGGTCTTTCTAATAGTTTGGGGTCAGCTCGGTATGTGTCTTTTATTATTTGAGTTGATTTGGTGCCCTGTTACTTCCACTAATCTTGTTTCTTGCTTACTTGTAGCACATGTGTTGAAAAAGTCTCCGAAGTTGACTTCAGAGGTTTAGAATTGGATCGCCAAGTTCCGAGCTACCAATTCTACACCTACCACTCCCCGAGTTGTTGCGAGGACACATTCTGCTTCTGCTACTATAACCATGTCAAGTATGTTTTTTTTTTTTTTTTTAACCTTTCTTGATTTATTTCGGTGTTGATTAGTTGGTACATCAACTCGACTTGTTGCTTATGGTCTTTACAGCTCCAAAGGTGAAAAAGGCATTCATGTAGCATGATTGGGTGATGGAGAGGATCACCAAGCCTTCGACTCCCAAGGGCAAGGCCAAGGTTGAAGACTCAGGGAAATCGGCCACCAAGCTAATTGATTCGATATTGGCTCTCTAAAGTCATCTTCTAGCATTTAGCTACCGAAAATGAAGCAATGTGAGGCTGCTTTATACGATTTAATGCTTGCTGACATAGTGTCTTTTCAAAAGGACTTGGAGGCTGCATCTACTCTTGGCTCAAGGTTGCTCACCCAAGCTGATTTGGACCTGCTCTTGAGCGTCGACCCGAACGAGTTGGTTACGTCATTTACTAGTGATTCGGTTCAAGTGAGTGACTTGGTCACTTGAGTCATTGTTCCTTTGATTAGCTTGTTGATCTTGCTGACGTTCATTATGTTGATGTTGCAAAATAAGCAGCGTGGTCTTGTTTTGGCTTACCTCTATGCTCACCTCAAGAGTAATCAGGCGAAGAAGGATCTTAAGACCATCAGGTCGCGAGAGAAGCTTACGACCATGAAGGGGCTAAAGAAGAAGATCGTGGACAGTTAGTCATCCTCGAAGGTGTTGAGTCAGTAGATCTATCAATTTTAAGAGGAGGTGAGTGATTAGTATGCCGTTGGCTACTCAT
This sequence comes from Ficus religiosa, assembly GCA_024759925.1. NCBI lineage: Eukaryota > Viridiplantae > Streptophyta > Magnoliopsida > Rosales > Moraceae > Ficus > Ficus religiosa. The sequence continues at coordinate 6,276 of JAFMPE010119840.1, read as the reverse complement.
AGGCTTGTCTCAAGTCACTCTGCACATTTCGTGATGGCCAGCTTGTGCTTGCCGAGGTTGAGGCAAAAATTGTGATGAAGACATGGCAAGAACATGAGCATGAAATGTTGATCCTATTTCAGTTCTAGAAGAATATAGCCAAAACTAAGTTTAATTTTAGCAAGTTAAATTAGGTTGTAAGGCTTGCATGCCAATTTATTAAACTTTCCTTATTTAGGTGTGATTCTTTTGGTGTAATGGCTGATAATAAAGCCAATTTAAATACTTAATCTTTCCTTTTCTAGTTGCAGGCGTGAATTAGGAAGAGTTGGTCAGTTTCCTTATTTGTTTTCCTTTCTGTCAAAACTGAATTTATTAGAACATAAATTAGGAAAAGAGAATTGTACCTAGCAGCCTATAAAAAGACATGTTCTGAAGCTAATGGCAGTTTTTAGAAGTAATTTTGACGAATGTAAGAGAATTTTCTCTTTGGGTTCTTTGATGAACCATTCGAACTCATCGGAATTTTCCGTGGCGTTCACTATTGACTTATCAAACGAATTTCCACCACCATTTGTGACGTCTTCCTTATACCAAGGTTCTTATTTCACATTAAATAATAGGTTGAGGTTAAACATAGCAAGGTTCTTGTTTTTGCTGAAGCAACGGGTCGAGGTCTCTCATCCAAACCTGATCGTAGAACGTTCTTGGATTCCTTTTCGTTGTCGGGTTTCGTCACAAGTTGGCGTGGTTTGCATCATTTGGTATCAGAGCTTCGGTTCTAGTCTCAGGTTTACCTATCCTTTAAATTTTCTTTTTGCTTGAATTCTAGTTTATTTCAGTTCCTTATAGTTCAAAAAAAAAATTCGAATTCAAAAAAAAAACGTCAAAAAAAAGAGAGAGAAAAGAAAACAGAAAGGATTCTGTAAAAAAAAAAAATCGAATTAAAAAAAACGTCAAAAAAAAGAGAAAGAAAAGAAAAGAAAATAGAAAGGAGTCCAGAAAAAAAAAAAAAGTTTCCAAATTTGTTTGTAATTTGTAATTTCTGGTTCTAGTTGTATTCATGTTCGTGGCATATTAAAAAAAAAAAAATTAGAAGAAGAAAACATTGTCGTAGATGCTCTCTTTCACAGGTGATGAACTTTGATTTGAAGACAAATCATTTTCAAGAGGATGGGAATGATGAGGACATGGTAAGAATAAGAGCATGAAATGTTGATCCTATTTCAGTTCTAAAAGAATATAGCCAAAACTAAGTTTAATTTTAGCAAGCTAAATTGGCATGGTTCGCATCAAATTGCTAAGCTCGTTGACGTCATGTCTAATGCAGAACGGGAGGAAAAGCCTAAGCAAGCTGATGGTAAGGTTGTTGGAGCATCAGGTCGACCGAAGGTGGATGTTGTGGAGTTGACTCTTGAATTGAGCCGAAAAGTGGTCAAGTTGATGAGCCTAAGTCTGATGAGTGATCTCATGTCGTAGCTTTTTCTTTTTTGTTCTTATTTGCTTTTACTTTATTACTTATGGAGTAAAGACAATGTTTTGCCTGCAAGTTGTGATTAACTTAAGCTATGGGTTGTATTTTTGGTGCGCTTTGGACACCTTTTGACTTGATTCCTGCATATATAACATTTGTAATATGATAATAGATGAGAGCATATTATAGGAATGCTTTTGTACTTGATGTTTGCATGAGCAGGTTGAATGGCGAGTCATGATTGATTGTTTAGCTGCTATGTTGAATGTTTGGTCGATTGATATGAATTTTTTGGATGATAGGAATCTCAACTATTATGTAACCTCTCACCCCCCAGTTTTTGTCCTATGTTTTTGAGAATCGGACAAGAACTTGAAGGGAGAAGGACATTTGTGTAGTCATCGACCTCGACTGTTCCCATCATTTTCCGTAAGCCCGCACCCTATAATTTAAAATCGGAAGGAACTTTAAGAATCAAAGCTCACAAGAGAGATAAGATGTTCGGATGGTTTGAACAAAGTGACAAAGTCAGTTGCTCTTCAACTCTCGGGTTGACATGAACTCGTGGTAGGCATCAGCGTGATGCCAATATCGACTTGTCAGGTCGCTAGTGGTGTGATTGCCGGCTTCAATCCAGAGATCAGTATACCTCGTTAGGTGAGAGGTCTACTCGGCGTAAGGTCCTTAACCTGACCTAGGGCTTCCACATTAGGTAGTGGACATTTATTTCACTTTGACGAGTCACATTGATATTTCATGCTGGAACACAAGACGCGAAGGATTTGTCCACCGTTTAAGTAGCTCACGGGTCGTGGTGCGCGGCCTAGACTCCATATCAATGAGGTTGATCATTCCTCACACTATTATGCCTTGTGTTGTGGGCGGTCCCACGAGTGAAGGGAGATCCGTGAAAACGCGGCCCTGCAGCGATTTAACAGGCTCCAGTTATTTGGTCACCCATTATCCAAACTTCCTATATGGTAGTGCGATATGTCTTATGTCTCTCTCTCACTCATCTCTATGGTCAAAGGGTATTGCTTCGTGATTGAAGGCTTTTGGCCCCATGGTTGGAGACTTTTTACCCTGTGATTGGAGGATTTTTGAGTGATTTCCTGTTATAAGGAGAAATTCTTGTTATAAGAATGGATTAAATCAATCACATACTTGATTGTTAAGTCGATTTTGTACGCTCCGGCTACGTTGAAATCGACTCGAGGTTGCAGTAACAGGGCAACATGTGCGTTGGCTCGACTCATAAGGAAATTGACTCGTCCTTATTGCAAAAAAGAGTTGGATTGGGGAACATAGGATTTTTGTTAGGTCGAGCTACACTCGTTTATAGTATACGAGCTGCCTACGTACCCATGTTTAGGGATCAAGCCCGAGCATGGTTCGATTATTACAATCCTATGGCTGTTTACATGGATTACTAAAGCTGAAAAGCTTTTATTACTTGAAATTTAAATGACATGAATAAAGACTAGAAACAGAAAAGTAAAACTAAGGATAGATGATCAACTCGCAAGGTGGTCAGCTTCGTCGGGTCGATATTAGGTGTAGTACTTCTGCAGGTGTAGTACTTCTGCAAGTGTAGTGCATTCCATGGTCGCTAGATTGAGACTCTATCAAGGTCTTCTAACGTGTAAGCTCCTGGTCTAATAACATCGGTAATGCCATAGGGTCCTTCCCAGTTCGGCGTAAGTTTTCCAGGCCCCTTTTGCTTTGTGTTCTGAAAAACCTTGCGTAAAACCAGGTCTCATTTTTTGAATAGCCTCCATTTGAACTTGGAATTATAGTGTTGGGCCACCACTTGTTAGAAGCACGGCAATCGAATTAATGCTTTGTCTCACCTTTCTTCGAGTAAATCAAAGCTGTCGACTAGCATTTGATTGTTGACTTCCTCGTTTGGCCATGCAAGCTCAGTTCTTATATTGGGCATTCCAATGTTGGCAAGAATGACAGCATTGACTCCATAAACGAGTGAAAGGCAGATTCTTCGGTTATAGTGCGTGGAGTCGTTTGCTAGGCCCAAAGTATGCCGAGTAGTTCGTCTGGCCATACTCCCTTATAGCTTTTGAGTTACTTCTTAAGGCTGTTCATGATTGTCTTGTTTGTCGACTCGACTTGACCATTGCTTTGTGGGTATCTTGGGGTCGAGAAACTGAGTGTAATCTTCCACCTGTCGCAGAAATCTTGAAAAAGACCCAAGGTAAATTGAGTTTCGTTGTCGGCGAACAATCTCTTTTGTAGTTTGAACCTGCAAATAACTTCTTTCCAAACGAACCATTCAACCTCTAGTTCCTTGACTTGAGCAAGAGCTTTGGCATTGACCCACTTAGAGTAATAATCTGTGATAGCAAAAATGAACTTCCTT
>JAFMPE010119824.1:0-11475 GCA_024759925.1 Ficus religiosa | reverse complement strand
TTCTTCCGCTGTGTTTCACCCCATAAGTGGGTATTACAAGTTAAGTAAGCAAGCAAGTATGTATGTAAGTATAAGTAAGTATAAGTATGCATGTATGTACGTACGTATGTATGGTAAGTAAGGTAACGGTCCGCGCCAGGCGGGTCGTTACACACGACCCATTATCTGCTTTAGCAGACAAACTATCGTGGTTCCTGGATCACAAAAACGGGACCCAGGACAAGCACTTACCAAGATGGGCGCTCGAATAGGACCCACTACCTTACTCCAACCACCAACCAGAGTTAAACTATAAAATAAATCAGAAGGAACACAATTGGAAAAGAAAATAAATTCTATTGATAGGATTAGGAGGCAGGTACAAATGGGGACACCCCCAAGCCCACAAAAAAAAACACAAAAACAAAAAACATATTCAGTCAATCTGGAACGGCAGTGTAACCGGACCAGCAGGCGCCGTTTGGTTGGGGGTAGCCGGTTGGTCGGAAGCTGAAGGCTGCTCAGGCTCATCAATTATGACCACTTCTCCAGTCACCCGGGGCAGCTCCTGTGACTTTGCCCTCTTCAGTCTCGGGAACGCCCTCGTCCTCGACGGCGATCTCCCCGGAGATCTCAAGCACAAAGGACCAGTCAACCCCAGTTATCGTTGGGTTAGTAATGTTGAAACCGACCTTCGTGTCACGCATGCCCTCCTTGTACTCCGCAAGCAGGCGAACGCTAAAGTCCTCGGACTATTGGTACTCCTCAACTGCCTGGCACCTGGCCTGGTCAAAGACCCCGGGGAGTTTCTCCTGTCGATATCGGGAGTACTCGTTCTTCGCTATGGCCAGGGCATCCTCCGCCTTCTTCCGAGCTTCCTCGGCCTTCTTCCGGGCACCCTCAGCCTCGGATGCCAATTTCTCGGCATCTTTTGCCTTTTCCTTGGCGTCCTTAGCTCGAGTGTCAGCCCTCCTCCCTTCACTCTTGGCCTTCTGGGTTTCCGAGCCGTAGGAGCTTAGCTTCTCCTCCAAATGGTTGGCATAGCCCCGGGCAGATGCGTTCGCCGAGAAGGCAAGACAAATCGCCTACAGAAAGACAAGTTAAAAAAAAAATTGAGAAGGGCAAGAGACAGGGGTTGCGTACCTCCACCAGCTTCCCAAACAGGCCGTCAGTGGCGTCTACCAGGTCGGAGCACCGGCAAGACTTGGCCATCTCAGACGTTAGGCGTTCATCGAATTTAGCGATGAACGACCTAACATCGAATTTAGTGATGAACGCCCTTTGAATGGAAGTCCTTCCTAGGAGAGCTTCTGCCTCTGCCGAGGGGTTGAGAGGATTCTACGGCCTCTGATCTTCTCTCGGCCTTGAGAAGAAGGAACAATGGCAACTGATTGCCCCTCCCACGGGCAAAGAGCTCGAACTTCTAGAGGGTCGGAAGAGAAATTGGGCCACGATGGGCTTGCTGGATTCACAGTTGCGGTTTGACTAGCCGGGGCCGTTTGGGATGGTCGGCTATCCTGGACTGCTTAAGAAGGTCTACTACTCGGGGCAGTTACTGAAGTTCCCGCTTTGCCCCAGCCACTATCACTGGTCTTGGAGGCTTATTGGAGCCATGCTAGCCTATCTTGCTCGCTAGGCTGCTTGGTCTCTCGCTGCACACGATTGACCATCGTCGGTTCTGCAAATAGAGCAAAGTTAATTAGTACTTGGCACAAGCTTACCCAGAGCAAACTATTTCATAAAAACAAACTTCGATCCAAAGACCCCGCGCTGGGTAAAGTTTCCTGAGCAGCAAATCTATGTCCTCGTCGGCTATCCTCAGACCCCAGCTCCCTGGGGAGGAACCACCAGACCACAGACCATAGGTTAAAGCCACCGGCACCCCCCGTGGAATTTCAGACCGACTAGAGGAGGCGTCGTATCAATGGCAACAACTGTCCGGGCTCTGTAATGGATGGCCGGGTCGGGCATGCACGTCACGACGGTCACTTCCCCAGACACCCGTCCTTGTGGTCAGTCATTTGGGTCGGGGGAAATGGACGATGAACCAAGCCAGCCATACTTGGTCAAGCTCATCGACAATAGAAGTCTGTTCTGGTTCCTCTCCGGGTTGGTTGTTTCCCGGAGTTCATCAATCCTACCCAGGTTCCTCGAGTCCATATTAGGTCCCCGGGTCCACACTATCCGCATCTAAATACAACCGGAACACGCTCTCCGCTCAAGACCTCACTATACGATTGCTGACCATTTAGCCACCTCCCCCCCCCCCCCCCCACGTAGAACCAGAGGTGCTTGAATTGCTTGTCCGAGTATGGGCACCCAGTGATAAAATGTCCCTGTGTAGTCCTGAAAATAATAGGACCCTGAGGACGATGGGGCCGACTTCATTCGGTATAAATTTTGGAATGCCCTAAAGGGCAACTCGGCGTTAAACTTCTTCTTCCAAAGGATATAGCAGCCCACCAGTATACGGTAGGCATTGGCGTTGAGCTGCATTGGCGCCACGTTGAGCCTTGCAAACCTTGCCTCAGGTACAGGTGGAAGGCAGCCTGAGTCCTGCTCGGAAGAACTCGACTAATAATGTAACGCACTCGGGGGGAGGTCTTGACGGGAGATCGTTTCAACCAGGAACCGTAAGCTCTATGTATTCTGGGATCCCGAATTCTTCCCGGAGTGCCTCTAGATAATTCAAGGTGACCGCCAATGTGAAATAATCAACAGCGTCTATGGGTGGTCACCTACCAGGTGCTCGATCTCCCAATCAGCCATCCTGTAGACTGGGAGGCCATTCACGGGCAATGTTCGGCTCCGATCGCATTGACGACCCTGGAAAGGTTCCCCTTCTAGAGCCGTGCTGCCTGAGCTCTCAGATTCTTCTCGGCCTGACGTACTAGCTTGGCTAGCCGTCCGTTCGGATGCCACATCCCACCACAAGGGCGGGCTATTGTGCTTGTGTTCCCTGCAGCTCGGCGATGAACCTTTGGTCAGGTCAGGTGCTCAGATCGACCTGCAAGATCTCCTGTAGACGGGCCGCCCTCCCTCACTTGTCCGGTCTGCGTGACAGGTCTTAACGGGGAAGGTATGTCCGATATTCTGGACAAATTGTCGGGTGTCCGGGCTACCGACTCCGTCGCACCCGGGGTCGATTCTGAACTTATGCCCATGCTGATACTTGTACTCGTGTCCATGGTCACATCCACGTTCCTAGACAGATTGTTGTTCTTGGAATTAGATGGGTTGCTCATATTGAAGAAAGAAGTGGTTTACCTTCTCGAAAGTTCTCTGGATCTCCTGCATAGTCATCCTGATTGGCATTCCTCAGCTGCTCTCGGCAGATCTCGACAGCTTCTTGCAAACGATGGAAAAAGGAGGACCCTCATTCCCTATTTATAGAATTTGGTCTAGCGGGAAATGCGGGCATTAATTTCGAGGCGACGTTTCAATTCCCTGCCAATTCTAGTATTTAAAATTTGAAGTGTCGTTCTGTCTTCCCGCCAATCACCATGCGACACGTGGAATGAAGACAAGTCAGTAGCCAGCCCTTAATGCCACTGCGGATCAAATTAACCGGAATAACTACAGTGACCCGAAAAGGCCCGAGGACAAGCAATGAATAGTCGACCGGCTGAGTGCGCTACTATCTGCATGCCACGAGCATGTAGCACCCCTGGTCTAATCATCCCAGAGATGCTGGGGGGCTTATGTTGAGGTCATGACCTGCCCCGACCACAAACTTTTGGCCCGGTTGGTAATCCGGTTAGGTCAAACCTGTTCCGACTAGACTCCTGTTTGGGGTGGGTGACCCGGTTACGACAGAACTACTAAACCATGTACAACTATCCGAGCTAAACGCCTTCTACCCATCTCAATCTGACCAGGGGGCCTAACTCATAAACTTAGGCTACCCGACCATGATCGACTGGCTGTACCAACGACTTTCCATAGACCGAGCCAGCATGTGCTCGGCGAACAGTTGGCTACCCCGTGTAGTCAACTTGTAGATGCGCCGCCGTACGCCGCCTTACGTATGAGGTACGGCCCTTAATTCTAGGGGTCAAATCGTCGTTCTCCTCCACCTGCTCCCACCATTCCCTTAACTTCCGCCGCCAGTCCTGGTTAGGGCTACACCTACCGCCACCGATGGCAACCACCTTAGTGCCCCACAACATGGGGTTAAGGCCACATGGCGCCACCTCGTTGGCCAGCGGCCCTCATACGCCATACACCTACTCACTTGCCAGCAGCCATAGGGAACCGACCCGACCAAGTCCCCCGAGCACCTGAGCCCGCGGGAAGTGCCTATAATAGAGGGTCATCCCTCCTTTGCAGGTATGGACATTTTTTCCTAGCCTAAACTCTGCCTCTTCATCTACTCATCAACTCTCTCTGACTTAAGCATTGGAGTGCCCACAGCAGACATCACACCGGTGTCCCCATCACTTCGAGGTGGTTTCCTTTTGCAGGAGATCGTACGCAGAGTAACCGGGCAAGCGTGGTCGGAACAGTTAACCACATCGGGTGTTGGTGCCGGAGACTCTTTGGCATCAACAGCCTATTTGCCCATAAATCCCTTCACAGCCAGCCCCATTCACACTCAATCCAGATTGTTGTAAGATCAGCATCCCTCCATGTCATCACGTCGATTTGAGAAAGGGAAATCGACTTAGATATACACTTTATATTTTTATTTTAAGGTTTAGTTTTTATTTCTTTTAAAAAAAATTCATAAGTTTACCTTAGCAAATTCATTAAAATTTGAGGTTTTAGTACAATAAAAATGATCAGACCAAAATGTCACAAACTTAACAGTTTAGCAATCAATTGAGCACTTAAGCCATATATTGTAGAACAGTTTAGCGATTAAAAAAAAAAAAAACCTTGGATTTGAAGCTTACTGTTGTGGGAACTAAAGTTTGCAGTTCAAGGGGAAACTTTCATTTGACAACCTAAAATAGTATTCTTATTTGAGTTTTAAAATGGTTTTAGAATATTTGCTCACTGTTTCCTTACCCAGATGGCAAGTGATGTCAACATGAAGGATGGTGCATCAACTTTTCTGATTTTGCGCAAAAGAATGTTTATCTACAATTTATTAACACAAAAGTTGTAATTAAAACACTTCATTCTCTCAAAATTTCTACAATTTTTCTAAAATCATTAATAAAATAACGATAGTGGTAGTGTATAAAAGCAATGAACTTTTGAAGTACCAAGTAATTTCCGTACTTACACAAAGGGACCTCTCCGTACAAAAAGGGGGAAAATCATAGTTCAAAGAAGGGCCTAATAAAGTCGAATGGGAGGAAGCAGTCAATAAGAACAAAGAAAATATTGATTTCAGCATAATAATTATCGACTCAACCCTAGTCAGAGAAGCTTTGAAACACAGGAACGAGGAGAGACCAAGACCCAACTAAAAGTAGGCAAGAGAAAGATACGCATTTCACATTCTGTGCAACTTGTGCTAGTGTAGATCAACCCACTAAATATGATAGCTGCACATCTGTATGCACTACGGTTCAGTGAACATCTTAACAAGCACATTTAACAGCTTATGGTTGATTAAAGCAAAAATAAAATAAAAATAAGATAAAAATAAAAAATTAAAGCTTATGCACGCCCGTATTGCTACTTAGAGAAGTAAATAAGTAGATATCTACAATCTCTTGCCTCAACAATCTTATCCATCAAGCATAACTCAACAACATCATGTTAAGCCTTCTTGGCCACATATAGCAAATAGCAACTGAGACCAGCTATTGAATAAATGTTTGCTTTTATAGTGTGCATAGATAAGATCTACAAACCTGTACACATGATTGGCATTGAGACGAAGGGAAATCCAGTTTGAAATTGAAAGGATTCGACTCTATAGGTCTGAAATCCGGTTGCACGCGGTGAGCATTAGGCAGTGGCGGAGGAAAGCAAGTGGGGCGGCGACTTTAGGCGTGGGCGGAAGAATTTGAGGGGGGGCGACGGGATGGGTAGGGGTGGAGTGGGCGTGACAATATTAGGAAAAGTGAGAGACTGATAGACTGAGAATGATGGGTGCGCACACAAATGGACTGGGTGGGGCAAGATGAGTGAGAGAGGAAAGTGAGAGAGTGAGAGACGAAAGTGAGAGAATGATCTGTGGGGGTCCTGGAGTGGGCAAATAATTGGGGAAAGTGAGAGAGTGAGAGAGTGATAATAAATAGAACGATAAATTTTTTTATATGAAAAATTTGGTACAAAATTACAAGCGGTAACTTTAAAATTTCAATGAAAAATTGATATTGTCTTTTGTCACCAAAATTTGATAGTCAATGATATTACTAAAATAGTTATTTATAAAAATAAAATTAGTATTTCTTTAATTATTAATTAAGAGAGATGATATTATTTTATTATTGATATTATAATTCAAGTTTTTTCATACATATATATTAAAAACTAAATTAAAAAAATTTACTCTAAAAAAAACTATATGAAAACAGTGCAATAGAAAGCTTATAATAGAAAAAAAATTTTGACAAGATTTTGTTATCAAATCAGGAATTTGATAGCTGAAAAGCAACATTCAGCTGCCAAATATGAATTTGGTCGCAAAATCTAACTTTCCGCTACCAAATATTGGTGGCAGAAATGTGGAATCGGCTATCACAACCATATTTTGGTAGCTGAAAGTTACATTTTGTTTTTAAAATATTCTTTACTGAAATATAATTTAAAAATTTTTTATCTTCCACAAACAAGATATTTTATGATATATTTTAGAATAGCATGCTTTACATATATATGTTTCATAAAAAATATAACAACTGCTATAGATTTGGTTATTCGAATCAATGTGTAATTTATAAATACGAGATTAATAAAAGAGAAAAAAATACATTTTCAATATTAACTTTAAAATCGAATCAATTGTGAATTGATTGATGTTAATAAATGTGTCTTAGTATGGTATTAAAAACTTTATATTGAGTTAATTCATTAAATTACCCGTACAAAAAGTTGTAACATTATGGTAAAGAAAAAAAAATTTTGACAAGAATTCGCTACCAAATCAGGTATTTGGCAGCTGAATGCAGCTACCAAATTTGAATTTGGTAGCAAAATCTAGCTTTCTGCTACCAAATATTGAAACAGAAACGTGGAATCGGCTACCAAAATTGCAGTTTGATAACAGAAAATAATTGACAAGGGGTTTTTTTTTTTTTTTTTTTTTGCGTGCATTTTATTAGGACCAAATAAATTTGGTCGCAAAATGGATTTTCCTACTACCAAATTTTGGTCACTAAAAGTACTTTTCCGATACCAAATATTTTGTTGGTCGCCATATGTTTTTTGTAGGAACCAATTTTTTTTTTCACATGCATTTTACAGGGACCAAATGAATTTGGTCGCAAAAGGAGATTTACTGCTATCAAATTTTGGTCGCCGAAATTACTTTTCCTCTACCAAATATTTTCATGGTCGCCATATGTTATCTGCAAGAATCAATTTTTTTTTTTCACGTGCATTTTACGGGGATCAAATAAATTTGGTCGTAAAAGGAGATTTACTGCTACCAAATTTTGATCGCCAAAAATAATTTTCTACTATCAAATATTTTCTTGGTCGCCAAATGTTTTCTGCGGGAACCTTTTTTTTTTTTTTTTTTTTTTTTTTTTTTTTTTTTTTTTTGCGTTCTACCATTGGTGACTAGGAAATCTTATGGTCTTAGAATGTCTCTTACGTTGACCGAAATTTGGTAACTAAAGAATGTGACTTTCTGCTACCTAAATTTGGTCTCTGAAACGTCTCTTTAGCTACCAAATTTTGTTTGGTTGTGAAATGTCTAGTCGCTGAAAGTTCACATTCTTGTAGTGTATTGGTTTTGATTTGTTTGACATACTAAATTTTAATTGGGAGTACTTAAAAACAGAATATTTGAGTGAAGTTTAAAGTTTTCTTAAAAATTATGCAAATGTAGAAATTTTTAAAAATTTAATAGGGCAAATAAGGGAACAAATAGTAAATGTACTATCATAGGAGAAAAATTATATTGAGTCCTTAATTTTATAGGCTAAAATGGAATTTTCTAAAAATCCATAGAGGCAGATCCCCTATCGTCCCCACCTCCCTCCACCTCTCGTTCCAAGATATAACGGATTCTTTCGATCAAACAAGAACCAAAAATAATATATATATATATATATATATATTCATACATTTTTTCATACTTTACTAAAAAAAATATCTTAGTTTAAAACTAAGATAACCAGAAAGCAAATACCCAAAATTAATGAAATTGAAACCACACAAAATATAACACTTATAAAAATGCAATACATAACATTTATTTGATCTCTTATTAAAGTATTCTCGTTATTTATAAACAAGCTATTACCATGGACATGACAAGTGCTACTATTTATTTTAAAAGAAAACAAAGACAAACATCACGTTCATGAGTTCATGACTAGTGTACGAGACATCTTCATCCATATTTTGTGCACCAAAAACTAAAAAGAAAACCCAAAACAACCAATAAATTACTTTTGTTAAAGAGAGGGATATACTAACATATTTATAAGGGTTAAGTTTAGCTATAATACTATACGAACTCCGACAGAAGATATAGATTTTAAATCCCATTCCAAATTCAGAAAGGAATGTGTATTTATAATCTAATTAAGTGTGATAACATTGGTGTTGGGAATTTCATGAGAATCAACACACCCATTCCCGTTTGGTAATTCCATTTCAAAACTCATATTATTCCCAAGCCTAATCAAACTCTCAGTCGCCAAAATCGCCTTGGCATTAGTATCATGCATGGCTCTAACGTGCAAACTCCTACACGCCTCCTTGGCAGCATCAAAAACCTCCTTGTCATTTGCCCATCTCCCCATCATGCAGTGCCCCAAAATCCTCAGAATCGGCTGCAGCAGCTCCCACAGTAGAGGAATATGCCTCCCCAGCTCGACCTCATCACCACCATTGGTATCTCCAACTTGGCTCGGATCAGACTGTTGATCGTGATGACCATCGCGATCACCCGTCCAAACCCCGCAAATCTCACAGAAATCAATCTTGGAACTCTTGGGCATCTCGTCAATCTTCCCTAAGTATAGCTCGAAAGTGATGTTGATGATCCGCGCCTGGTGCGTGGACCTCACCGTGCTGTGGGGCTCTAGCATCGGGGAGACACAATGGCCAGATTGAGAGTGGTCGAGTTACTCTTTGCTGATGACGTCGGCTCGTGGTAGAGGCTCATGTGGGCCATGTTCAGGACGTTGACGGTGACGGGTTGGCCGACACATGAGGTGGTTGTTGGAAAAATGGTTTTTAACCATTTTGAGGAGCCATTTTAAGATCTAAATTTGAATAAGACCCACTTGGTAAAATTAACGGGTCTTGGTAGATTTGCGTTCTCTGCCGCGAGGAGATCGAAATCATATATTTATACATCCAAAATGGTGTTCGGGTGAATGAGAAATTGATGCTCAAAATGTGCTCATTGGAATAAGAATTTTGTTGGAAGATATGTGGAGTCCCACATTGGTAATGGATGAAAGCTTGATGGACTTTATAAAGATTTGCACTTTTAGACTTGGCTAAGCTTGTGTATCCAAGATGCTCTCTCACGCGCAGGGGGGGTGCAAATCCTAGCCCCAATGGGTTAGGGCCCAATGTGTGTGCCCGCACGACGTGGGCAACGCGAATGTCGGTTAATCGAGCTTGCTCCGTGCGAGCTTTGTTTTGGAATTTTTTTTATTTTTCCAACATAAATTCCGGTGTGAACTGTCATCGGTTATGGTTCCAAGAAGTAAATGGGCAGCACTAATGACCGGATTAAAACCAAACGGTTTTTTTCTTTTGAATTTTAGCACTAATGGTGCATTAATCCGGTATTAAACTAAAGGTTTTCGGTTTTTTGCACTAATGGTGCATTAATCCGAATTAAAACCTTGTCTCACTTGAGAGGCTATAAAAGGAGGCCTCCACATGTTCTGAAGGACACGAGCAGCACACACATCCGAGAGCACAGGCACGAGAGTTCCTTTCTTCTGTTTTTTTTGTTCTTGGTTTTCTTATAGTGTTCGGTTTGAGTTTTGGTGATAGAGGGAAGATTTTAGTTTTGAGTTCGCCGAGAGTGGTCGTCGATCGTGCTAGACTACCGCTGTTGTCGTTGTATCCTGGGAAACGGACATCCATTTGAAGCCTTGAGCACCTCCGGAGGGGACGAATCTGTTTTAAGGAGAGCGTGATCCACGTGTCTCGACAATTTTCCTTTATTTGCTTTACTTCGGGTTAAGGTTGTATTTCGGTGTGATATATATTCTCCTTGTATTCTATTTCAATACTTTTGTTCGTTGTTTATGCACAATTTTTGCTAACAATCTTAAAACATATTCGATCATAGACGACGGACAGGTTGTTCGCATTCGGACGGAATTCTTACATTTTTTTTTCCAGTTTTTGGTTATATATTTACGGTTGTTTAACTTTTGAAAACAAGAAATTGCTAACGTTGTTTGTTGCAGTTCCGGTTATCAAATTTTTTTTTTGTTCAATCGGTTAGAAGCTATAAACTTTTGTTTAGTGGTTTGCATTAAATTTAGAATATTACCGTTTTCGTTCTCGAACGTTAGTCCATATTATATAGCATATATATATAATTAATTTATTTTTGGAAACGGCTAAACTTTGTTTTTCAAGTTTAAAATAAAATATATATATATATATAACGTTTTCTTTAAAAAACGTTTGTTCATATTTATTATCTTATTAGCTATATGTGTTTATAGCTTTATTTAATTGGTTTTGAGTTATAATTTTATTGGTTATTAGTTTGGTTCTAATATTTAGCTTGTTTTCAGAAATGGCTGAAAACATGAACATCGTGCCAATGGAGAATCCATCTGTGACACCGGTGCCATCACCGCGGGTAGCCTCATCTTCTACGCAGTCTTTGGCGGTCACGGTCCCTGTTAATCACAATGAGAAGCCGGATAAATTTACCGGTTTGAATTTTAAGACGTGGCAACAAAAGATGTTGTTCTATCTGACCACCTTGAATCTTGTGAGATTCTTGAAAGAGGATCCTCCTACGATGAGAGAGGATGAGACAGATGCACAAGTAGTGCATGCTTTTGATGCATGGAAGCATTTGGATTTCCTGTGTCGGAATTACATTCTGAATGACTTGTCTGATTCGCTTTACAGTGTGTATAGCATGAAGGGATCGGCCAAGGAACTGTGAGAGTCCTTGGATCACAAGTACAAGTCAGAAGATGCCGGTGCTAAAAAGTTATTGGTGGGACAGTTCATGAACTTCAAAATGGTGGATTCCAAGACCGTCATCAGTCAAGTTCAAGAGCTGCAATTAATCATTCATGGAATTCATGCTGAAGGAATGGTTATTAGTGAGTCTTTTCAGGTAGCTGCAATCATAGAGAAGCTACCCCCTGCGTGGAAAGACTTCAAGAACTATTTGAAGCACAAGAGAAAGGAAATGAATGTGGAAGA
>JAFMPE010119808.1:0-13974 GCA_024759925.1 Ficus religiosa | reverse complement strand
GTGCTGAAAAAGATTACTGAAGCCTTAAGATTCAACTCAGGCCGCCTCTTGGTTCAACTTTCCAATCTCTCTTCTTTGACTTCGGCCATAAATTTATTTATTTATTTCTTATTTTTTTTTTCAGCACAAGGAACATTGAATTCAACATGGCCCAAATGGCAGGTAATTGAACAATCTCTCTCTCTCTCTCTCGATCTTTCTCTGAAATTTGAGAAAAAAGGGAAAAAACAATGAATGAAGTAAACCACCAGAGGATCAAGAGCAACGGGATATGGATACACATAGCAGAGAGAGGGAGTGGTCCACTAGTTCTATTGCTTCATGGGTTCCCACAAACCTGGTTTTCATGGCGTCATCAGATCAACTTCTTGGCTAACCATGGCTACCATGTGGTGGCACCAGACTTGAGAGGCTATGGTGATTCTGACTCTCCTCTCAGCCCGAGCTCTTACACCGCTTTTCACATCGTCGGAGACCTCATCGGCCTCATCGACCACTTTGGCCAAGACAAGGTGACAAAACAAGCCTTCATGTCTAACATAATCTCTTTTTTCTTGTCTTCTTTGAATTAATATATTTGTTTCATGTCCAAAAAAAAAAAAAAAAAAAAAGGCAGTTGTAGTGGGAGCTGATTGGGGAGCAGTTGCAGGGTGGCATCTGAGCCTGCTAAGGCCTGATAGAGTTCGGGGGTTGGTCGCTTTATGTGTTCCGTACTTCCCAAGAAATCCGTCCACTAAAACTACTGATTCTTTTAGACAAGCCATTGGAGATGGGTGTCATATTATTCAGTTTCAGGTACGCTTTCGTTTTCTCTCGTCGACTTTCCCGATTTGGGCTACGAAGTTTCCTACTAAACAAGCATAATTAGTTGAGAAATGTCATAAAATGTTAAACTTTACCACTTCGATAGCGGTTTCTGACTGATTGAAAAGTTTGTTGTGATCATGAACCGGTGATAATTAGTATTTTTATAATTAGTTTCGTTGTGGGGTGTGTTTTTGACCGATAAGGAACCTGGAAGAGCTGAGAGGGCATTTGCGAGGTACGACTATTTGACAGTGATGAAGAAGTTCTTGCTGATAGTGGATAAGGAGTTGGTAGCTCCTCCGGACGTGGAGATCATTGATTATCTGCAGACACCCTGGTCATTGCCGCCTTGGATAACCGAAGAGGAGCTCCAGGTCTATGCCGAGAAGTTTGAGGAATCTGGCTTTACTGGTCCCCTTAATTACTACCGGGCGATGGACCTGTATGTTTTTCTTCCAGCCTTTTCCTAGTTCATAGAGTTTGATACTACTTAGGAAACATAATTACAAACTTTTTAAACGTTTTATCTTGGAAAACCGAGAATTGATTAGGCGAAGTCTTTCTTAAATTGTTTCTTATCACTACTACAATAGTACTAATAGAATACAATCGAAACTTACCGATCTTTCCTGATACTACAATAGACAACAGATTACCTTCTTTCAATGGTATTGTGCGATTTAGAGATGAATACTAATGAATCTACCTAATTTTAAGATCCCAAATTTCTTTATTTTGTTTTCTCTCTGTAGCAAATTATAGAAAGAAAGAAAAAAAGGTCATGAAAATTTTTAATGTTTTGGCATGCCTTCTCTTAAACATTTATTTTGGTCTGTTTTAAACTGATAATAGTGAGAATGACAAGCAGGAACTGGGAGCTTCTTGCACCCTGGCAAGGATCGAAAATCACAGTGCCAACAAAGTACCTAGTCGGCGACAAAGATATCGGTTTCGAAACTCTTGGCACGAAAGACTATGTCCAAGGAGAGATTTTCAAGAGCTGTGTCCCTGAACTCGAAGTGGTTTTTCTAGACGGCCACCATTTTATCCAGGAAGAGAAACCTCAAGAAGTCTCCAACGAAATACTTTCCTTCCTTCGTAAACATTCGGTAGATGAATAAAAATTTCTGTCAGTTTGTAGGCTGTATGAGGGTTTCTTTCTTTCTTTGTTGTAATCGAAGACCTTTAGTCAGAAATGATAAAACTGATGTTTATGTTTATGGCGTAGATATCTCTGATCTATTATCTTATACACAAAATTACCAGCTTTTTTCTTTTTTTTTCTTTTTGTTGCTAATGAATGAATAAAAATAAAGTTGACAAGGATAAAAGGGCAACGTATCTGGATTATTGACGCGAATCAAAGACGTTAGCGAGAAGAACGAGCCACCTTAGCACCCACCAAATGCCAAGTGGTCAAAACTTGCAAGCTCAATCCTAGAGCATGAAAAAACTTGCAATATGAATAGTTCAACCTTTGGTATCCAAAGAAAGAAGCTTGTTAGTTTGTCAAAATAAAAAAATTACAATGCTATTTAACTACAAGAAAATATCATGACCAGGAGCTTTTGAGTATTGACTGCATACTAACATTAATCAAAATATTTGAATTTACACGGCAAAATTTTCCATGAAAGAGACCTTGCACCTTGTGAATGAACTACCAAAGAAAAATGACCTGATTTCTATTCGCCCAATTGAAATGGGTTTTCTTTGGTCCAACCCCAAAACTTTTCTTCAGAATTGTTCAACCTTTGAAACTAGAAGTCACCAGCTTCGTTGTTGTTTCCAACGAATGGGACGAATACAAAGGCTTGGATAAGCACAAACATGATGAGAGTTTCGTCTGAGAAAGTAGGGTTAACCATGAGTGAGATAAGCCACAAAAGGATCAAAACCAATGGAATATGGTTGCACGTAGTAGAGCAAGGGGCAGGACCGCTTGTTCTTCTCCTTCACGGCTTCCCGGAATTCTGGTATTCCTGGCGCCACCAGATTGCCCACTTGACCAAATATGGCTACCATGTGGTTGCACCTGATATGAGAGGCTACGGTGACTCGGATTCTCCTCTGAGTCCTGACTCCTACACCCTTGTGCACCTCGTTGGGGACATGGTTGGCCTTCTCGATCATTTTGGCGAACAACAGGTAATCTTTTTCTCTCGTCCCTTTAGTTACTTCAAGTTTGTTTGTCTTTCCTTGTTTCTTTCGCGGTGACTGTTAGCAGCTCGTGTTTTTGAACGTAAGATGATTCGAAACTAAACAGTATTGTTAGTACAGGCATTTGTTGTGGGACATGATTGGGGAGCCATTGTTGGGTGGCATTTGAGCTTGTTTAGGCCTGATCGAGTGAAGGCTTTGGTTGCTCTCTCTGTTCCATACTTCCAAAGATCTGAAAACACAAGAAGCACTGAATTTTTCAGGAAAAGATTTGGAGATGGGTGTTATATTTGTCAATTTCAGGTTCTCTCTTTTTCATCATTTTTGTTAGACATGGCCTGAATTTGCTTATCCATAAGTATGCAAGTAGTACAATTTTTTTATTTTTATTTTTTTCTTGTTTAAATTTGGCTTTGGGGTTGCTTAGGAGCCAGGAAGAGCAGAGAAGGCATTTGCAAGGTATGACTATCTGGCTGTGATAAAGAAGTTTCTGTTAATAACCAAGACAGATTATCTGGCAGCTCCTTATGGAATGGAGATAATAGACTATCTGGAAACACCGGCGACTTTGCCGCCATGGATAACCGAAGAGGAACTCCAAGTCTATGCGGACAAGTTCCTAGAATCTGGCTTCACTGGTGCTATCAATTACTTTCGCAACATCAAATTGTAAGTTAAAAAAATTCCTCGACTTCGTTGTTCACAATGGGGAAAATACCGTTTTTCTAGTTAAAGATTTGGTATACCAAGTGTAAGGTTATTTAATTGTAGTATAGTCAGGCGATGTGCGATTGTCTTTTTCTGTCCATTGCTTAGTGTGGTTGATAATGGAATCCTCGGTCGAGACCCCAGTTAAATTTGATCATACAATGCAATACTTTTTCAGGCATTGGATGATAATTAAAATTGAATGATTATGATTAATAATGGAATCCTCAATCAAGACCCAGTTAAATTTGATCATACTATGCAACGTTTTTTCAGGTGTTAAATGATAGTAAAAAAGATCTGGATTGTTAAAATTTTTTACTGTTAGATCTCACCTGAAAAAAGAAACTCAAATTTCAATGGCCATCATCTGACACTTGAAAAATTGCTTTGACAAGTTACCGTGGTTGTGGTCTACATATTCTAGCCTTGGATATAGCTCTGACAAGTTTTAGACTTCTTAATCTTTGATGTTGTTGACAACAGGAATTGGGAGCTCCTTGGACCATGGGAAGGATCAAAGATAAATGTTCCAACAAAGTACATAGTAGGTGACAAAGATATTGGTTTTGAAATTCTTGGAACAAAGGATTATGTCAAAGGAGAAGTTTTCAAGAGTCTTGTTCCTAATCTGGAAGTTGTGATTCTAGATGGCCACCATTTTATCCAACAAGAGAAGCCTCAACAAGTCTCCAAAGAGATTCTCTCTTTCCTCCTTAAATATTCTGAATTTTAAGGATGTGCTTTCACTTCAAACCCCTGTTGTGTCTCTTCTCTTGATGCTTTTTGTCCATCTAAGAAACTGTTTCTTTGAATAAATTACTTTCGAGATTGTTTCTTTTATTTACTGTCTATTAACAACATATTGAACTTCAAGCAAAACAAAAATACAAAAAAACAAAACAAAAATACAACAAATTGAACCTGGTAAAAAAAAAAAAAAATCCAATGATTTTATGCTAAAAATTGTAAATATTTCAGACTCGTAAATTATCGAGCAGACGATGCTAAAAAGAATGATGAGGACTGAAGGGCAAAAAAATGTTTCAGTCCTTCCTTCTGGCCGACTTTAACAGGTTTAGGACATTTTCATATACAATAAATGTGATTGAAGCAGCGGGAACATTTTTCAGAAGGTTTGGTGTGATGCCCTTGTAGAATCCTCTAAGACCCTCAAACCTGCAATTCCCAACACAAATTCAAATCAAGATGAGAAAAGGAAAACAAAAAGGCCCAAAATAATAATAATTATTATTATAGTAAAATAGTTTTATGACATTTCATGAAACTAAAATATCAACTTGTTAATTCACAAAAGTTTGACACATGCATAAAAAGGGGGGAAAAAGTGAAACTCCTCAAAAAACCATAATGCACCATACACCAAACAAAAGTAGCTGAAAGTTTAGAATTTACAGACAAATTCTTACCTCGCAGTTTCCTTCACGACATGCCAGCTATCCATAAATCTCGGAACTCCCTCATTACTAGGTCGTTGCTGCAGGAGGAAAGGAATGTAATTCAGTCATTGTGAAATTCATATTATATATACCATAGAAGAAAGTATTACAAATTTTACAATACCTGCAAACGAGCTCGTATGACCTGAAGCAAGAAGTGAGCACAAACAGTGTAAGCAATAGTTAATGACGAAAATGACCATAATAGCTTGTATGCCATCTCTGTGAAAGAATGCCAACCTGGAATGGATACGACAGGAGCATGGCAGCAATCTTGGAGGATGCTCCCAAAGCAGCATAGTCGAATGAATTCTGTGAAATAAGCTATATACTATGAGAACTTGTATACATTTATGTGTTAACCAAAACGAAAAACATAAAAAAAAACTCTATATTACTTGCAAATAACTTTTCTTGCTCAGTTAATTACCAACACCTGCTAAAACACTTTAAAAGTGACATTTGGAATTCGGTCCTAAATGTGCAGAGCCTTTATACATAAACTTAAAATTTTACTCAACATAACAGTTTTCCAACACCATGGAGATGAATTGGTAAAGGGGCCTAAAATATCCTACAGAACACCAATGATAATCTCATAAACTAGACTCCAGCAACATACCAAAACTGAATCAGAACTTTTAGACTTTTCTGTGCCTTTTCTCGACTTGAAGTCAACAAGGACTTTACGAAGTTCTTCATATGCTGTGAATTGTATAGCACCATGAGAAACCTGCTGAAACAACACAGAGATTCACAAGTAGCAAAATTGTGCAGCAGACAATGGCTAAAATGTTATATATCCAAGAAAATTAATCCCGTCTAAAGAAGTATGTGCTACATATATACATAATACACTCATATGTCTGTTAATAAATGTGTATCCATTTGAGCTAGAAGTAAAATTAAAAAGAAAAAAAAAAAAAAAAAAAAAGCAATAGGTTGGACATGCTAGCAGATGTATAATATACCAGAAAAAGCCCAGGAACAATCCCTCTATAAAGTGCAATCCATCCTTCCTCTCTCATAATGGTTCTCAAGGCATCTGAAACATTACGAAATATAATATTTATATTCAAAGTAAAAGTAAACTATATAGAAGAACTAAAAGTCTAGAACCCAACCTCGACCTAAATATATGCTTGTATACAAAAACTGAGTACTACCAAGTATACACACTTAACTACTTGGTAACAGGAAGATATCTAATCAGATGCTGGTTAACAAATGAAAGAGAGGAGCTAAATCATCGGTCAGGGATTCTCTGCCCAATTTTTGATGTCGTATGGTGTTTAACCAATCACCTTATGCCACATCATTTGTTTAAGTTTGGCATTTGTTTAAGTTATATGTTAAAGCACACAAAAGTCAGTTAAAAAACATTTCAAGTTTTTAAATGAAGTCGTACTAATGTTATTAGATAGACACCATTTGGGACACCAAAATTCAACAGAGGATCTGAGCCACCCTAAATCATTACCCGAATATCTAAACAGCCACCATCAGTAGAAAGTAATGGTGTGGAAATTCTAAATTCAATATAAAACTAAAAAAACCCACAGCACTTAAAGGTTAGTATATGATGCTTGATATCTTTTTTCGAGTATTTTATTCTGCAAAATCTTAATCATCTAGGAATAGAAAACTAATGGAAATGGTACTATTCTATGAGAAAGCTAGGCCAATTAGGAATTTCTTAGTGCGACAGAAAATAAATGTCCTAAATTTGATTGATAATATCTGGGGCCAAAGTTTTACTGACTCACTGGGAAAGGAATATCTGAGAGGGCACACTACAAGCAAGTTAATGTAAGATGCGAAGCAGACCATAAAACCCAGAATATGGTCGAGTCTGATGAAGAGGATTCTGAAGCTGCAATCTTGTTTTCACCAGCCAAATGGGATTTGTGCACAAACAAACCTGCCAAAACCACAAGTTACAATCACAAATCCACAAAGCGGCGACGTTACAATCAACCATTTAAAGGACGATATAACTCAAAAAAGACCACCAGAAATGAGGTTAGAATGTTAGGAATTAGAAGACTCACCAAAGCTCCAGCTTCTGCAGCAGAAGCAAGATGATGACCAGGGCTTAGTTTCTCTTCCCTGTTTCTAGAATACCTTTGTTTGGCTCTATCATAGCTACAAATTCAACAGCTTTTTTAGGTTCATATAAATCCAAAAGTCACAACCAAGAGGAAAAATTCAGATGAGTCAAACTCAAAGCCACCATTGTTGTATGTACTTACAAGAAGAAATATAAAGCCCATGAAACTGTGGACCCAACAACTGCAGGAGAAAATCCGGCGTAAAGCCCTCTCAAGCCCTGCAACGCAAATCAACAAGGCGATAGCAAACATCCAGATAGATTTCGTAAAACAAAGGAATCAAATTCAAAACCCAAAGCGAAGGAGGGGGCCAAAAAAAAAAAAAAAGGATGAACCAGAAAATTGCCTCGGAGCGAGCAATGGTGAATATCGCGTGAGCGGTGTTCTTGTAAGTCGGGAGATTGGAAACTCTACCGTCGTTAACTGTCCAACCGAATCAAAATCAACTCAATAACAAATCAAAAAAAAAAAAAAAAACGAATTTCTGAAATTTGTACCTTGAAACCTGGTACGGACGACGTCGAGGGGGTGCATGGTGGCGACGGTGGCGAATCCGGCGACGGCGCCGGCGGTGGCGTTTTCCCACTGCCACTTCTCCAACGCCACCATTGGTGATTCGCTCTTTTTTTCTTTTTGTAAGGTTTGAAAGTTGGTTTTTTCAAGGTTCCAACATTTGGAGAGAGAGAGAGAGAGAGACTGAAGAGACGATGTTAGACGGTTAGAGAGCTTTGTTAAACTTCCAACATTTTGGCTGTGCGGCGGCGCCGTTCTTGAGCTCCAACATTTCTGGAAACTATGTCAAGAGGGAAGCTCGGAGGATGAACGAAGAAGCCGTTGAACGAACTGAACTGAGAAAAATTGGATGTGCTTACGGTGTCGTTTTGGTAGTTGCTTGCCGTCTTGGGCGTGATCCACGTGGGGCGTTTTCGCTTTTTCTCTCTCTCTCTGCTTTTGTTTTTTGTTTTTTAACACGTGAGACAAGAAGCTATCCAATTAAAACTGAACACCCTTTAAATTGTAAACATGTTAAAATTGATTGATTTTTTAAAAATTAATTATAATTTTGATTAAATTTTCAAAAAAATATAAATAAATGAAATAAATGACTTAGGTCCAGTGTTTCATTATGGGCTTAGCATAGTAAAATTTAGATATTGAATTTGATTTATTTGAGTTAGTAATTTTTTTTTAAGTAAATACATTTGAGTTAGTTATATACTTATTTAACTAACTAGATAACACCCTAGTTTAAGGTCATTATTACTTGAATTTTTTAAGGTCATTTTTGTATTGTAACATGTATACAAAAACAACCAACAATGAGATTTTCTTCTGAGTAAAAACAAAAAACAAAAACAAAAACAAAACCAACACCTAAGGAGATATGCCTTGTCATTGATCATTCACAAGTAAACTTAGTGCAAAATCCCAATTTCGAGTCAAGAAGTCGAGATACCCCCACCAAAAAAAAAAAAAAAAATCACTTTTAACATCCAAACAATAAACTTTGATTACAAAGTTGTTCATGGATGTGGAAACATGCCCGGAAAAAACATAAAAGGTATAAATCCCTAATGTTATTAACGAACCCATGGTAAACAAAAATCAGTTTATTATGGGTGTAAGAGGGAAAAGAATGTCTACAAAAATTGTGAGAGATCGAAAGGTTGGACTCGAAGAACGCCTTGTGCATTATGAAGAAACCAAAGTTGATCCTCATTGCTTGGCAATGAACAGCAAATCCAGCATCATCGCCCGCTAAATCCTACTTTTTGTTTCTAAGTTTAACATACAAGCCTACAAACGTCTCGTTCTTCATCCTTCTTATCCCCTGCAAGTCCTAAACCAAAGATTAAAACAAGAACTTAGATAATAACTTACATAACTCGCAATTAAAATTTAAGCCACTGCAACAACAAAGTAGCATCACAGTTAGATTGAAGATTGCCAAGAATCAGTCTTTCCTTATGTTTAAGATTTTCAAGGTGTCACAGGGTTGGGGTTGGTTTTGTTGTTTCTCTAGAACTATTTGATTCTCCACAATTAAGACATCTTCCAGACGAAGACCATGAAATGTTCTTAAATCCTACGTAACTTTCCCTGGCCCCAAACTTGCTGGCTCTGAGGAAACTGAGAGCAAACAATCCGAAAACCAAAGACAGAAAATATAAGAGCTACATCAATCGAATTTCACAAAGCACCGCATTCCTATACTCCAAGCAACTACCGAAACAACAGGAAGAACTTACTGAAGCGTATACACATTGTATTAGCTAGTGAGCTTCGAAAGAAGTTCTAAGCATTTAATAAGTAAGCAATCCCGCAGAGACTGCCAATCACTCGGTTTTCCCATTTCCTCGTCAACCATCTCCTACTCAATTAAAGGTTCCAAACACTAGTTTCTCATCAGTTGAACATACAAAACGAAGATTCTCCGGTAGAATGTCCTCACATTGTAAAATCTTACATAGGCAATTGATCAAAGTCATGAGGTTTTAATCAGACATTCCATATTACCTGAGGATGGATACCGTTAAAAGATTTTCTTGACAGGACTACACTACTATACACCATTATAAACATCGTTAAATCGTACTCAGACTTGTTAAATCGTTCAGTCAAGGTCAAAAGCTTAATAATCCTACGGTGCCACTACTCTAAAATTCTCTATGTAGGTTTATACATATGTTGTTGGCTTAGAGAACAGAAATTCAGTAATGGAGCCAAACCCATTAGCTAAAGCTATATATATATCACAAACAAACAACCACTTAATCTCAAAACTCAAGTGCTTAACTACCCATTTAACACATGATCAGAACAACAAGTAACCATTTAATACAGTTATTAATTAGATAATCTCACAATCAAATTTAAAATGAAAAACAAGACACAAAAATAAATAAATAAATGCATACCTCTCACTCCATTGAGACTTTGGCACCAACTTCCTTCATCTTGGCGATGATTCCTTCGGCCTCCTCCTTCGTAACCCCCTTCTTCAACAGCGTCGGAGCTTTCTCCACCAACTCCTTCGCCTCCTTCAATCCCAAATCCGTGAACGACCTCACCTCCTTTATCACCTTGATCTTCGCCGCCGCGTCGAACCCTTCCAGCTTCACGTCAAAAGCCGTCTTCTCCGCCTTCTCCTCCGCCTTCGCCGCCGCGCCTCCGGCACGGGCGGCGCCGCCTCTTCCGACGGCACCCCTGAGGTCTCCGAGCCCCATTCCCGGCATCATCACCACCATTGTCGGCATCTCCTTCACGGAAAGCTTCTCGCGGAGGACCTCCGTCAGGTCCCCGACCTCGAGAAGCGTGAGACCGGCGATCTCGTCTGCAATCGCCGAGGCTCTCTCCGACGACGCCGTCGCGAAATGGGCGGAGAGATAGAAGCCATTTGGGGAAGAATATAAAGGTCTAGGGTTTTGGGAGAGGGTTTGGTGAATTCGGGAAAAATGTGGGGTCATTAGTCGTAAATACCTCATTTTTATGGAGGTGCTTCGATTAAGCAATGGGGAATTTTACAGAGACATCGTTGAAGAAGGTGGTTGAGAAGAGATGGATGATTTCATGGCTTTTTTCTGAGTCTAAATTCGAGCTCTGGCATAAACCCTAAAAATGGTGAAGGAGACGCTTCTCTGGATCTGTCCACGTTGAGGCTGAGCAGAGTTTTTGGGCTTGCATCTGTTAGCTCATAGGGTTGGCCCATTAAATTTTGGGCCTTAACTTCCACTGGGAGCCCATCCCTACTAAAGTTTATTTTTTATTTTAAAAATTTCTAGAAATTATACTAAAATTTACCAAACTAAAGAAAAATCATGATTCTAAATAGATAATTTACTTAATAAACTTTTTATTTACTGTTATTTATATTAAATATTTTAAAATCTACTATTTATTTTAACTATTTACCGTAGAAATGTCGTCTACTTCATTCGTCCATATACTTGGGTGAGACATAAGCAGAAATGAAGGGATATTTTTAATTTTTGTTTGTGCAACAAATGCTAACGTGCCTTAGATATGTTGGTTGGATCATGGATGTACGTTTATCTTGTAAAAAGTATTGGATTTGAGTTGCCTACCCCACCATGTTAGTCCATTTAGCTTGATAAGTCACGTAAAGTGACTTGAGATTATATGTGGATTTCAACCTCATTTTTTATAATCTTTAAGTAATATAAAAAAACCTGCACAACAGTTTTAAAAGAAAGGATATTTTGTAAATCCGAAAACACTTGATTTATGCACTATCAATATATACATATATATATATTCTAAACTATAAGATCAAATAGATATTTGAAACTGTTTAATATGTGTCTTTTTTTTTTAATTATATTTTTTTATAGTTTTGTAATTTTGACAAGAATTAATGGCGAGAAAAATAAGCAACTTGTACGGGATCCTGTTATGGAAAGACCAATTTTCTAGTTAATTATTGTACTCCAAGTTACATAATCTAAGCCAAACCATTAAAAAAAAAAAAGCGCTTAAAGTGAACTCATTATTATTCATTCCTTCAAATTATTTCTCAAGTTCCATGAACATACACCAATAGAGCAGTTGAAGTACTAAGCACACCATGCTAAAATAATGGGAGTTTCTCTTGTAAAAGAGAAACAAAAGAACTTAAGAAAAGAAGATAGAAATCAAAGAAAAATACAGAGAGGATATATAAAATGTGTAACACTTAAAAACTGCTCCTAATTGGTGGTGTGGCCATCTTATTCTACTGGTCCTCCTAGTTGTTAATCTTTCTGCAATTCTTTCTGATCTCTCCCCTTGAACCAGTCAATGGAGAAATATTTCCCATCTTAATCATCGACTTGGCGAATTGCTCGAAGAAGAGCTCATTGTTTTCAGCATACTTTTGCACCAACTGTTTCGACACTTGACTACCGGTCACGAGAACCTCATCCGAGCTCAACAGGCCCTTTGAGGCCAACAGGAGCTTGAAGTAGCTGTTGTCGAACTTTGCCGGACTAACAAAGTCCAAGAAGAATAGGTTCTGGTCCCCGCCGGATCTCGGGCACCGGCTTCGTAACTGCGCGGCGTAAGATTGCTCAAGGCTGTAGTCTGGTTGCCCGTTGCCTGTCTGGTTGTAGAGCCTCTGCCTGAAACTTGTGCAGCGCCCATTTCCAATTGTGTGGCTTCCTGAAAAATCAAATGTTTGATATTATGAAAGTTGAAAAGCAACGTGGAAAAAGATAAATGTTATTTATCACTATCGGTGATGCAATTAAATAAATAAAATAAAACTGTCACACAATAAAATGGGATCCATTAATTTTATGTTTTAGTGGTGTGACAATTTACGAAAATGGTGAGAATATTGGTGATACAATCGCTATACATGAAACAAGGACATGGGCTATGGTGACAAACCAGAAAGTGCAACAAGATCAACAATGTCAAGCCCTTGAAGCTTAAATTTGGTGAGGATGGTTTGGAAGGTGTTGTTTGGAGCTGGGATGTTGTTGTTGGACCCACTTAAGCTTGCTCCTCTGGAATCCCTTCTTCCAAGTGGGACCTCAAAGTGGGGTCCACCAGTCTGTATGTACCAAAAATCAAGTCAGCTACTGAATTCTAGCCAAGGAAAAGCTAAACTTGACCACACCATTTCAAAGGTCAATTACAAGTAAAACTTACAAGGACAGTAGCGTCTCTAGCAACCAGAGCCAGGATATCAGCACAAGAAACAGTGTGCGGGCACTCCTTTTCGAGTGCATACTTAATCTTGTCGATTATTTCGAATCCTCGAGCTGAATTCCGGTTCGGGTTGGACCTCTTCTCGCTTACTAGATTCCCAGTGCTGTCCAACAATATTGATGCATCACAGCCCTGCAATAATACACATGCAAGTGTTTGGTCATAATGTACTAATCACAACCTTAGTACTGGTTTTATCAATCATGTTTTGTTAGCCGCGGTGAAAATGAGAATTGCGGGATTGAGTGGTGAAAATACCTTGACAAAGCAGTCATGGAAATGCAGCCTAATTAAAGAAGCCGCCATACGGGTTTCCTTTGCGACAGCCTTGGCTACAATGGACTTCACAATCTCCTGAGCTTGTGGGCAAGAGTGGTCATAAAACTGAGGGTACAAATAACCACCTTGGTACCGAACACACAAACAAAGTGGGACAAAGGCAAGGAGAGAAAGTGCTAAAAGGAAGCTCACAGAAAGATGAGCCATTGTTGTTTGTTCTCTCTACTCTCTTTTTCTTCAAGACCAAGACCACCTAAACCAACACTCCCTATGACGAGTGTTGTATGTAGCTCAAAGGGTATATATAGGAGAGATTTTGTAGAGAGAGAGACAGAGAGAGAGAGAGAGAGAGAGAGAAGGGAACAGAAGGAGTTGTTAGCCAGTTAAGCTTTACATCAATATAGCAAGGATAACCATTTTAAAGAAATTATGGAGTTGGTAGCTTTTCCTTGCTCAAGGATTACTTGCCTAAAATGGTAACTAAATGTAACCAATGTTACTAGAAGTTGTAGGTTGTTTAAACAAATTAGAACTTAAGCATTCTAAAAAACACTTGCTAAATCTTTGTAGATTAAAATGTAAAACTTTACTATTTTGTAACGAGTTTCTTGTAGCTTAATCTATACCAGGAAGACTAAGGCTGTTTGGTAACGGGGAAAGAATGTACACAACCGAGGTAAGAAAAATGGAGAGTATTTACTTCGCATGAAAGGAAAATTAGCAGTGATTTCCTTAAC
>JAFMPE010119794.1:0-11479 GCA_024759925.1 Ficus religiosa | reverse complement strand
AAGTACCTACAAGCAAGTATGAGTTTGGGTATGAAGCTCAAGTTGGAAGTTTTAAAATAAAGTTTTGAAAAAAAAAAATTTCCCCCAAATTTTCCGCAAGTTTAAGTCAAGCAAGCAAGGTGACGGCCGGCTTGGGAAGTCGGGGCATCACACATGGGGCCGTGACTTCGTACTTATTTAACTTATTTCTTGATTCAAATACTTTAAACTTACTGAGAATTTCAGAGTAAATTTTTTTTTTAAACTTTATTTTAAACTTGACTTATTCTCATACATATTTATATGTACTCACCCGAGTACAGAGCTTTCACACCTCATTTGAAAGCTATCATATTCAAACCGTGAACCAAACCCAACCTAATGCGGGTCGGTATGACACGAGGCAACCTGTTGCCATCATACTTGAAACTTTTCCTTACCCATACCATCACTTTATTATAACGTAACATAAACACATTTAACAAACATATTTTACAAAACATATTTTCCAAAACCCGTGGCGGTGTCCATCCCACATTTCACAGTTGCAGTGCCAACCCTCCACAGTCTTGCATCAAGTATTGCCGGTAGGTTGCTTACCTACAGCATGAACGTAAGTAATGAGCTTATGCCCAGTAAATATAATATTCAATCCGCAAAACATTTTATCAAAAGAATGCATGAACCAATTATGCTTTCTTATGTTAATTTGGTTTCTGGGCCCTTTACATAACATAAGTGCTCATATCGTGGCGCATATCCATGGAGTAGTTGAGGCGGCCAGTCCAAGCCAACTCAAACCATGAACCAAACTGTTTAACATGGAATAGTTGGGGTAGCCAATCCATTAATCCAACTCAAACCATAGACTAAACTGTTTAAACCCGCCCTCGTGGCAAGTCGGTACGACACAATAACATTAGCTTGTCTTATCTTATGACTTAAAAACATGTCCTTACCATATGGTTTAATATTAGTGAACATGCCTCATGATGTCACTATATTAAAACATATAACATAACAGAATATCAACCATAACATAAAACATCATGACATAACACATCGTAACATAAAACATCATAAAATACAATATCTGTAAATCATGTAAATCAATTCATGATTTCTTGAAAAACATGTCATGCAACAAAAACATTTTGCCCATGCTGTAGGCGGAGTTGTACTTACCTGTTACATTACGTCCTGAGTTTGTTGCTCTTACCAATCGCAACAACAGGTTAACTTCCTATTTCCAAAAAGGACGTAAGGTAAGGATCGTCTTATCTTATTATAAATCATAATCATTAAATGTTGATATCCTAACCAACATCCATGAGTAACCCTAGTTATATGTCACCCACATCTTCTTATGATAACTCGTTCGGTTACTCGCCGTAACCCTAGGGCTCATGACCCAATCAGACTTAAACAATATCTTGTTAGGTTACGTCAGGTAACCCTGGGTGCCAGGCCCAGTCATACCTGAATAGTGTCTTATTAGGTTACTATTAGTAACCTTGGGCCTAAGCCCAATTACTTTTAATTCATATCCAACTAGGTTATTATGGGTAACCTTGGGTTTTAGACCTAACCCAATAGCTTGGGTATCTTATGTGGTCACTATAAGTAACCTAAATAATTTGGCCCAATAAAATTTGGTAACCTTCCCGGTTAGTATAACTATATGTCTTACAATTGTTTACCATATATCTTGGCCTAAATTTTTAAATAATTCCTTGTGTGATAAAATTTTAACCCCTTTTTTATAAACTGTTTTAAACAGTCCCATAAATTTTGGTTATCAGTGCATAAGCAGGAATTCCTGTTTATGCATTGTTTTAGGAAATCCTGTGCAGGAATTTTCTGTTTTCTGCACAGTTTTGGAAAATCAGGTTTTACTTTAAAATCTGTTTTGAATTTAAAAAAGTCTTCTTCATGAAAGTTGTAGATCTTGAAAAACCCTACAACTTTTGTTCTTTGCAAAAAGCTCAGTTTTGCATCTAACCTACTCTTTTTCCTTGTTGAACTTGCCTGGCCGTGCATACTGGGTCTGGGCAGACCAGGCTCGGATTTTCGTAAAAACAGAGGCCTTTGGTGTCTTATTTTTAAAAACCGTCCAAGTTGTCCCCTAAGATTTTCCATTTTCTACAACTTTGTAGTTTTGACTTTTCTCAAATTCGGCCTCTAAAGGCCTCAGAATTCTGTTTCCAGATTGCTGCCTAGTTGTGATCCGAAACTAGCAGTTTTCATTGTGGTTGGTTCTGACATAAAATTACGCACACACTATCTCGAACAGTTAAAATCGTGAGCCTACGACAAGCATGCAGTGCGTTACGTAATGTTTTCATTATCATGCATTCACTTCTCATCCATACAATCTTCATGCAAACCCAAATGGTAATATATACCAAATTAGGGTTTTTTTTTTTTTTTTGGTTAACTTAAACCCTCCATACAACATACATCACCATTCTCATTTTCATTCATCCAACATAATTTTTGAGTATGTGGGAACATATAACAAACATATAATAGGCATTCACACATACCACATAATCTCTAACACATATTATCATAAATATGCATCAAATCATAATTAGAGACCACCAAACCCTAATCAAGCACATTCAAGCAATTACTATTAACCCTAGTGCATGAAACTAAAAAGTGAGCTTATGCTCTTACATTCCCAACATGTAAAGACACTTAAATCTTGAATCAAACTAAATTGAAGAACTAGAAGGTGGAGAGGATTACCTCAAGATCCAAGAAAGTGGATCTACCATTTGGTTGAGAAATTTTCTTCTCACTCCATCATCACCAAAAATCCGACCTCTCTCTTCTCATTTTTTTTTTCTCTCTTTTTGGCCTGGCTCCTAAAGGGGAAAAACTTGATAATGAACTAAAAGTTAGGAAGTTCACTAACCACCCCTATTTATATGTGGAAATTTCTAATTTTCCACAATTATTTTTATTTCTATAATTCTCCTTGAATTTGCATATTTGCCCTTAAAAACAAATATTTTCCTACCTTATCCCTAGGATGGCCGGCCATTATGGCTTTCTTGGTGACCAAGAAAAATCTTTCAACTTTATCTCTAACTTAATTACTTGTTCCCGAAGGCCAATTACTTGTTCACCAAGCCAATTGCTTGTTCACCAGGCCAATTGCTTTTTCCCTAAGCAACTAAGACAACCGGCCATGTGTTGGCTTGAACCAACAAAAAGAATATTTACATACTTATCTTTAATTCCTTGTTCTCTAAGGTAACTAATGTAACCAAGCTTGTAAGCAATCATTGGCCTAGTTAGAGGCTTGGTTAGGAATATCCATAAATTCTATAAATCCATAATAACATACTTATCCATAATTACTTACTTTTCTTAAAATTGTACTTTGGCCCCTAAGGATAAAATATTTGCACTTTAGTCCCTGTGAGGTGGCCGGCTAAGGTGGAGCCACTTGGCTTCCAATTCATGCATAATTATCCACTTAATCCCAAAAATCCCTTAATACAAATATGCAGTCCATTTCCTTACTAACTTAGATAATATTAATACTGTTTTTCACTAAAAATAGTATTGTCGTACTGAACTGCAGTCCAGAATTCATCTGTGTAAAATTAGACTGCGTATAAATTTTTTTTTATAACTTGGAGCTACTTAGCCCTTATTGTCCTAAATAATGTGCTTAATTTTTCTAGGGTGGTCTTGAACCTTGTTCTTGCTTATTCGTCCGTAATAACGGTTTATCACAGTATCATTTCCATACTGTTAATTACACTGCAGTACCATCTCAGTCAAACCTAAGGTCAACCTGGTCAAACTTTGACCGGAATAAAAATCATAAATTCCCATTCTGTCCTTTTTCTCAAAAGGCCTCATGCTTGACTAAGCAAACTATTATTGAGTCTCGTAGCTAATTAACCGAGAACTCAACATATATTCACAATAAAATTATGAATTTCTTATTGACATTCATAATTTTCATGAAGCATTACATAACACATAGGACAGACTTAGATTTATTTAAGAAAATCATGAGTCCGTAAAAATTCGGGTTATTACAGTCAAACCCAAATTTTATAGTCCGCAGCACCAACTCTCCACAATCTTGCATCAAGCATTGCTAGTAGGTTAACCTACAGCATGAACGTAAGTTATGAGCTTATGCTCAGTAAGTACAACGTCCTATTCTGCAAAAAAATTTTTTATAAAAGAATGCATGAACCGATTATGCTTTCTTATGAATCAATTATGCTTTCTTAAGTTAACTTGGTTCTGGGCCCCTTACATATCACGTGTGCACGTACCGTGGTACATAGTCATGGAATGGTTGAGGCAGCCAGTCTAATCCAACTTAAACCATGAATCAAATCGTTTAACACGGAGTGGCTGGGGCAGTCAATCCAATTCAACTCAATCCATGGACCAAACCATTTAAACCCGCACTTAGGGCAAGTCGGTACGACACAAGAAAACTTACTTGTCTCATCTTATTACATGAAAACTTATTCTTAATTGATCTTACTTGAAAACTTAAATCTAAAATGTTTCTTACTTGAAAACTTAATCTTGTTCTTATCGTGTGTTTTAATATTAGTGAGCTTGCTTTCATGATGTCACAATAATAAAACATAAAACATAACACATAAAACATAAAACATATGTGCATCATGTAAATCCATGCATGAATTTTTGGAAAACATGCAATGTAATAAAAACATTTTGTTCATGTTGTAGGCAGAGTTGTACTTACAAGTCGTCCTACGCTTTAGGTTTATCGTCCAAACATGGCAAGACAACAGTTCATACTCCTGTTTCAAACAGGGTGTAAGATAAGAGTCATTCTATCTTACCATAAACCGTTACATTCTATGCTGGTATCCTTAACTAGCATTCATTAGTAATCCTAGTTACATGTCCCCCCCTCATACTATAATGATATCTTATTCGGTTACTAAATGTAACCTTAAGGCACATGACCCAATTACAATCAAACAGTATCTTGTTTGATTTATTAATGAACTTTGGGCTCAAGGCCCAATCATACTTAGCATCTTATTAGGTTACTATTAGTAACCCCGGAGTATAAGCCCAATCATACTTAGACCCATACCCTATTAGGTTACTAATCTCAGTAAGGCCCAATTACTTTTAAAGTAATACCCTATTAGGTTACCATTGGTAACCATGGGTTTTAGACCCAACCCAATAGCTTGGGTATCTTATGTGGTTACTATAAGTAACCTAAATAATTTGACCTAATAAAATTTTGTAACCTTCCCGGTTACTATAATTATATGTCTTACAATTGTTTACCATATATCTTGGCCTAAAGTATTAAATAATTCCTTGTGTGATAAAATTTTAACCCCTTTATATAAACCGTTTTAAACAATCCCATAAATTTTGGTTATTAGTGCATGTGCAAGAATTTCCTGTTTATGCACTGTTTTTGGAAATCCAGTGCAAGAATTTCCTATTTTCCGCACATTTTTAGAAAATCAGGTTTTACTTTAAAATATGTTTTGAATTTGAAAAAGTATTCTTCATAAAAGTTATAGATCTCGAAAAACCCTACAACTTTTGTTCTTTATGAAAAACCCAGTTTTGCCTCTAACATACTCTTTTTCCTTGTTGAACCTGCTTGGCCGAGCATACAGGGTCTGGGCAGACCAAGTTCGGATTTTCATAAAAACAGAGGCCTTTGGAGCCCTATTTTTTAAAAACCGTCCACGATGTCCCCTAGGATTTTCCATTTTCTACAACTTTGTAGTTTTTACTTTGCTCAAATTCGGCCTCTAAAGGCCTCAAAATTATGTTTCTAGATTGTTGTCTAGTTTTGATCCGAAACTAGTAGTTTTCATTTTGGTTGGTTCTTACGTAAAATTATACGCACACTACCTCGAACGGTTAAAACCGTGAGCCTACGACAAGCATGCCACGCGTTATGTAATGTTTTCATTATCATGCATTCATTTCTCATCTATACAATCTTCATGCAAACCCAAATGGTAATCTATACCAAATTAGGGTTTTTGGGGTTAACTTAAACCCTCCATACAATATACATCACCATTCTTATTTTCATTCATCCAACATCATTCTTGAGTATGTGGGGACATATAACAAACATATAGTAGGCATTCACACATACCACATAATCTCTAACACATATTATCATAAACATGCATCAAACCATAATTAGATACCACCAAACCCTAATCAAGCACATTCAAGCAATTACTACCAACCCTATTGCATGAAACTAAAAAGTGAGCTTATGCTCTTACATTCCCAACATGGAAATATACTTAAATCTTGAATCAAACTAAATTGAAGAACTAGAGAGTGGAGAGGATTACCTCAAGATCCAAGAGAGTGGATCTACCCTTTGGTTGAGAAATTTTCTTCTCACTCCATCAACACCAAAAATCCGACCTCTCTCTCTCTCTCTCACTTTTTTTTTTCTCTTTTTTTGGCTCAGCTCCTAAGGGGGGGAAAAAGACTTGAGAATGTGCTAAAAAGTTTGGGTTTCACTAAGTGGTCACAAAGTGATCCCACCTCACCTATTTATAGGTGAAAATTCTTGATTTTTCCACAATTATTTTTATTTCAAAAATTCCTCTTGAATTTACATATTTGCCCTTAAAAATAAATATTTTCCTTCTCATATCCTAGGATGGCCACCCATATAAGGTCATGTGAAGGCTTGAGTTAAAAAAATCTTTTCAAACTTATCTCTAACTTATTTTCTTTGTTCTCTAAGGTAACTAATGTAACTAAACTTGTAACCAATCATTGGCCTAGTTGGAGGCTTGGTTAGGAAAATCCATAACTTTCATAATTCAAAAATTACATACTTACCCACAATTATTTATTTTTCTTAAAATTGCACATTGGCCCCTAAAGACAAAATATTTACACTTTAGTCCCTATAAGGTGGCCGGCTTTGGTGGAGCCACTTGGCTTCTAATTCATGCATAATTATCTACTTAATTCCCAAAATCCCTTAATATGCAGTCCATCTTCATACTAATGCAGATATTACAAATATGTTTTCAACTAATAATAGTATAATTATACTGGACTGCAGTCCAGAATTTATCTGCACTTAACTGGACTGCGTATAGGATTTTCTTAGGACTTGAAACTACTTAGTCGTTATTGCTCTAAATAATGTGCTTGATTTTTCTAGAGTGGTCTCGTACCATATTCTTGCTTATTCATACGTAATGACGGTTTATCGCAGTATAATTTCTATACTGCTTACTATACTACAGTACCATCTTAATCATATCATAAATTATCCTAGTCAAACTTTGACCGGAATAAAATCATAAATCCTTATTCTGCCTCATCCATCAAAAGGCCTCATACTTAGCATAATAAACTTATTATTGAGTCTCATAACTAATTAAACGAGAACTCAAACATATACTAATAATAAAATTATGAATTTCAGATTGATATTCATAATTTTCATGAAGCATTACATAACACATAGTACAGACTTAAATTTATTTAAGGAAATCATGAGTCCGTAAAAATTCAGGTAATTACAACAACCTGTTGACTTGCCTTGTTGGAATGATTGATCAAGAGCGTAAGACACCTTGTAAGTACAACCCCGCCTATAGTATATGCAAAAATATTTTTACTGCTTTGCATGTTTTCCAAAACTCATGCATTGATGTATATGATGTGTATGTTGTATATTTTATTATTGTGGTATTATAAAAGCATGCTCACTAATAATAAATCACATGATAAGAACAAGACCAAGTTTCTAAGTAAGAAACAATTAAAATTCAAGTTTTCAAGTATGATCAAATCAAGAATAAGTTTTCATGTATGAAGACAAGCAAGTTGTCTTGTGTCGTACCGACCTGTCACGAAGGCAGGTTTGATCCATGGTTTAAGTTGGATTGGATTGGCTGCCCCAACCACTCTATGGCTGCGCACCACGGCACGTACACTTTGTTACGTAAGGGGCCCAAAACTAAGCTAACAGAAGAAAGTATAATTGATTCATGTTAAGTTAACAAAAGAAAGCATAATTAATCCATGCATTCTTTTACTAAGATTATTTTACGGGAATAAGGAAATTGTATTTGTTGAGCGAAAACTCATAACTTATGTTTATGTTGTAGGTAAACAACCTACTGGAAATGCTTGATGCAAGACTGTGGAGAAATGACACGGCTAACTGTGAAATTTGGGTTGGACACTACTACGTGTTTTGTAAAAGATGTTTGTGCTATGTTAATTTGATGGTACCAGTACTTAGTACCAGAACGGTGTTTACTACTATGGTAATTAGTACGGTTTGTAAAATATGTTAAAGTGATTTGAAAATTTAGTACTTGATTAAATATATATATATATATATGTTTGAAATTAAGTTAGGTTTTTAAATTTGAGTTTAAAAAAAAATATTCGGTATTTTTTAAAAAATTAGGTTTGATTTTAAGTATGGTTAAGTATGAAATAACGACTATGTAAGATGGGTCATCACAAATAGTCACCGGAAAGATTCTATTAGAATCTAAAATGGATTCTAACAGAAAATATATTTTAAGATTTTAACAAAAATGACCAGATGTATCTGGTTCCGGTCACCGGTGTCGACCAAACACCGGTACCGGTCACCAGAGAGATTCAGTTAGAATCTAAAAGGGGTTCTGGCAAAATTTCTTTTTCTTTTCCTTTCTTTTCTTTTTATTTTATTTTAGTTTATTTTATTTTGGATTTCAATAAAGATTGACCAAACGTCTCCGTCTCTGATCACCAGTATCGATGCCGATCGTTGGAGCAATTCTATGAGAATCCATAGATTCTGACAGAATTTGTCTTCTGAATTTCAACAAAGATGCCGCAAGCTTCGGTTGTTGAAGAGACTTTGTTAAAATCCAAAGTGAATTCTGAAAAATGTATATTGAATTCTACTAGAATACTTTTTGAATTATACTATTCTTGGATTTTAAAGAATTATTATTGTATCTATTAGAATACTTATTGAATTTTAAGATTTGTTTGGTGAAACAATTTCACTCAAACTCAACTCAAATTTTTCATCTCAATTTTTATCTTTTTCTGAAAAGTCAACAAAGTTTATAACTACTTTTAAAAAAATCAACTCAACTCAAACTTAAAAATTTTATCTCATTTCAAACTCAACTCATTCACCAAACGGACCCTTAAAATGCCTTTTAAATTCTACTAGAATAATATTTGAATTCTAGTAAAATGCTCTTTGAATTCCAAGAGACTACTCTTTGCATTCTAAAAGAATGTACATTCCATAAAAAGAACATCTCAAACTTTTTGAAAAAAATCGTTGAATAAGCTAATTTAATTTCAACCAAATTGACAACTTAGCGTACATCAGATTCAAAACAACCAAACCGCTCTTCCACTCTTTCCAAACATGTCAGGTTTCACAACAACTTTGGAAGACGAAATCCAAGCCTCATTGTTCGCTAGCTCATTTAGATCAGTTGATTCCATAATCTATGACATAACAAAAAACAAGATCATCACTGAATCAGAGCTAAGCTAGGCCCCAAACACCGATCTGAAAAATTGTCTTTCAAAAAATAATTAAAAAAAAAAAAAAAAAACTCTTTACCGTTAACGAAGTCGAAAATCTGCATTCTAATTCTGAAATCTGAATTTTTTTTATCCGTACCTAATCCTAAATAAATCAAAGAAAATTAAGTTCATAACAAAGAATAAAACAAACAGATCACCATGAAATTCAAACAAAGTCTATAAACATAACCAAAATGCGTTGAAAAAAGTACGGACGAGGCTTAAACATTCAAGATCGACAATATTTATTTACTTGTTCTCAGATTCCATGGAAGCAATGATGACAACTATTGCATCCGTAAATAGATAAGGATCCTCCATTCCTCCTGCTCTTCAAAAAAGCACAAATCAAGAAAGCAAATCAATCCAATCCAAGACACGGTATTTAAATCAAAATTGATTCGAAGGTTAAAGAAAGTTTCAAAAAGTTCCAAAAACTTCAATTTGCTCAAACTTGATTAAAAAAAAAAAAAATGGATTGGCAATTCAATACCTAGATCTGGTGAGGGCACCGCTAAACGCGACCCGATCTGACATCCGAGTTGCTGCTGAGACCGGATTCAATATCCGAGCTGCTGCTGAGACCGGAACCGACATTACAGTGGCAGGGATCGCGAAATTCCGAGATTTCTAGGAGAAGAATCGCGATGTCGACGTCGGCCGCAGAGGGAAGAGAGAAGACAAGAACGGCCAGAGGATGAGAAAGAGGGAAGAGAAAAGCCGGAGAGGGAATGAGAAGAGAGAAGGAAGCGAACGGCCGGAGAGGGAGGAGAGAGAGACGAAGACGGCCAGTGGGGGAGGAAAGGGAAGAGAGATAATCGCAGGAAGGAGAAGTTGCAGAAAAGAAGAGTGAGAGTGCGTGAATTCTAGAGAGAGAGGGTGAATTCGGGACCCAAAATAAAACCTCAAATCCCTCATATATCTAAGCAGGGTACAACTGAAAATTCAACTAACAAAATAAATTAAAAAATATGAAATAGAAAAATTATCAGTTTAAATGAGAGAATACAATTATATGGGGTGTCCAAATAATGATTATTCCTCTATTTTTCTTAACAAATAAAGAAAAAACTCTATCCTAAAAAAAAAAAAAAAAAAAATCTCCCTACTCTTCTCCCTTATCGCTTGCTTTCTTCTGTAAAAACCAGCACCAAATCAAATTCCCACACAAACACTTGACCAATTACAAAATATTCACTGACAAGTTCAAAAAAAAAAAAGAGAGAGAGAAGAAAAAAACCCAACAATCCCACTGATTTGGCTGAAGAGCGAAGAGAGACTTGCGATCTCGCAAAGTGGTAATGCACTTGGGGGTTTGCAAAGGCTTGCAGTAGTAGATCTGAATTCGCGAACTTAATAGCGGTGGATCTTGGTTTGCAAGGGACCGACAGTAGGTGGCTTTTGGCTCGCGATGGGAAGGGTGGGCGGCAGCCTTGGGCTCACGATGGCGGGAGGGTGGGCGGCTTTCCTTTTTGTTGGGTGTGAGTTTTTGTTTTGTAGCTTGCAAGTAGAGAGAGACGAACGGAACGAAAGAAAAAGCGTAGAGAGATGGGGGAAAGATAAGATTTTCCCTCTTTTTTATTTTTGTTTTCTTTTGGTTTTTTTCAATTTTGATAATTATTTGTATTTTGATCAACTCAATTTCCTAAATTACCCCTAAAAAATAGATAAAGTTGAACAAGCCTATTAAATTTTAACAGAAAGATAACAGAAAGGATTAAGTTACACATTTTTAATAAATTCAGAGATCAATTTAATAAAAAAAAAAAATCGGGACCAAACGACACAATTGGGAAAATGTCATATATTAATATGGGAAAATCTGTGGTAGATACCCAAAAAATGACTCTATCGGTAGAGCTCTTTTTTTTAACCGTTAGATTTAATCGAACGGTTGATACATCAT
>JAFMPE010119781.1:2053-13534 GCA_024759925.1 Ficus religiosa | reverse complement strand
CCAACCGATTTCAAAAGTATCCAGATTTTGTAGAGAGAAAGAACCTTCTTCTTCAATCACCTTCGTTACTTCCCTTGTATGTGGTGTGTAGTATGGTAAGTTGAAATGATCAAGTTTTGTCTCTTCAATTAAACCCTGAAAATAAAAAAAAAATTAAAAAAAAAAAAGATTTAGGAAGATCATGAGTACTATTAAACAGTAGGAATTGTCTTTTTTTTTTTTTTTTAAAATAAATTATCGATAGGAACTGCTAGTTTAGCTATTGAATTATATTACAACAGTCTGATCCATTAATCAAAGCACTTTTACATTGCACATTACAAATTTTTTAACGTGTAATCGGTTGATCATTGAAAGTCAATCCAACAACTAAGCCCCCATTTTGTTAGCCGGTTTGAGTTGGAATTTTCATGTTAAAGTTGATTAACTTTTCAAAAATTGGTTAAGAAATTAGTTAACTTTGTAGAAAAGTCAAGAACGGGATTGAATATTTTGGATTGGAGTTGGTGAACCAAATAACTGCAGCTCCAATCGATAATTATGAAAACCGGCAGTTCCTATGTCCCAATTTGGAGATGTGTGAGGGACAAAGAGGATCAAAAACCAAACAGATTAAAATAAAATAAAGGTGTACTTGTACCTCCAAGACCATGTTATAAAATGCCCTTCCCAATACTTCTCAAATACTCTTAGGATTATTTTGGTCAGCTCTTCCAGTGATTGTCAGTCTCATACTACCACCAGGGACTATTTCCTCAGAACGTGATCTTAAGAATAATGTGAAGTCCTCCGTAAATTGGTCTAGGTATGCCTTGAAAACCATAGGAGAGCTTGTCTCCGAAAGGTAAATAGTCCCTTTGTTCACTGGTTCTCCTGTTTTGCTCACTAACCCTTTTGGAGCCTGCATATATAGTTGTACATTTTATTAACATTGTCACTACAATTCCAAAATGAGCCAGAAGCACTACAAAGTTAAAAAAAAAAAAAAAAAAAAAAAAAAAAAAAAGGAAAGCAACAACAACAACTTTTAATCACTATATTTTTGCATGATTAAATGTTAATTATAATCACAACCCTGTGACTAATAGGTATTTAGTTACAAATGTTTGTTATGACAAAATTTTTTACTCACAGCACACAACACATAATTAATCACGATGCGATTAAAACTTTTTATTTGACTAAAAACCTTGTGGCTAAAAATTAAAATCACAACAGAAACAAATGCATATTAATCACAAAGTTAAAATATTAAAAATAGTATATATAAAAACTGTTGGGACTAATTTTTTTATTTTTATTTAGAAATATATTAGAGAAATTAACTAACTATATCCATATTTTCGAAAAACAGTACACTAGGTCAAGCACACCTACTATTATTCATATGCCAAAGCATTACCATTAATTGAGCCTGATATTTAAAGCGTTCAGAGTAAAACCCCAAAAAGGACAAACAGTACTATTATTCAAATAAAGAACCACTAGTTTAAAATTACTAAGATTAATAGTTCTTCAGGCTTGTTTGGGGATGAGTTTATTTTAAACTAAATTATACTTTTTTCAACATGATTTTTGTTTTTTTCTGAAAAAGTTTTTTGTCTTTTCTGAAATTTTTTTGTCTTTTCTAAAAAATTACTGTTGAAATTTAAAAATCTTAAACTAAACTCATTCACCAAACACCCCCTTCTTCTTCAGAGCCACTAGTTTAAAATTACTAGATTTTTAAAATTATTAGTTTTTTTTTTCTTCTTTTAAGAATTATTTTCATCTACTGAATTTTAAAGTTATTACTTTCACTTTGGCTCATAAACTTTTATAAACTCCCATTTTGCCCAATTTTGACTTTAACTTTACTTTGCGCCTTCTATCACAATTTCAATTAAATTCTAACAAAACCAAAAAAGGAAAATTAATGAATTATTTGTATATCTACTAAAAATAAGTGGAAAAATACCATATAATTTCATTTAACTCATTTTTTCATACCATAGTTTATTTCCAACTCATATTTTTTTCTAACACATATTTTTAAACTAATCTCTAAAATTTCAACTCCAATCCTAGAATCCTAGGAATTTCTTATACTGGTAAAATGTCACATAAGGCTCAGACCTGAGATCTCTGATAGGACTTCAACGAAGAATGAGAGACGTGCACGTAATTGGTTGGGAAAAGTCATGTGAAGTAATGGGACTTCTTTCAACCACTTAATTAATTGT
This sequence comes from Ficus religiosa, assembly GCA_024759925.1. Lineage (NCBI taxonomy): Eukaryota > Viridiplantae > Streptophyta > Magnoliopsida > Rosales > Moraceae > Ficus > Ficus religiosa. The sequence continues at coordinate 11,312 of JAFMPE010119781.1, read as the reverse complement.
ATTAATGTTTAGCACGTGCCTTTGGGTAACGCGGTCCAAGTTCATTGATTTTTATTTTTTATTTTTGGTTTGTTTTGTTTTGTTTTTTAGGTTTGAGTCCATTTCTTCAGACATCATATGAATTGTGTGTTTGATATCCTATATCCTATATATATCTTATATATAACTATATTAAAAAAGTGGATATTGCCTCTATTATTCATCCATCCTCATAAAAACCGCACCATTTAAATGCTTCTATTTTGCCTTTCCTTTTTCTTTCCATACTTAGTTGTTCTGAAAAGCTGCTTTGTTTTTGTTTTTTTTCCTCCTCTTATTGGGATAGAAAGAGAGAGGGGGAGAGAAAGAGAGAGAGAGAGAGAGAGTGGGCGCATCGGGAAAGAAAAAAAGGAAGGGGAACATGTGGGTAGGGTCTACAAAAGTGAGAGAGAGAGAGAAGAAAATGAGGGATGGTGCGAGAGAGAAGGTTAAATATATATATATATATATCTTAATCTTATATCCTTTGTACATATCTTATACATATATATGGATAACAATTCACTGTTTATTTTGGTAATAAAAAACGCACCCTTGATGCTTTCTCCTTCCCTTTTTTTTTTCCTTTTTGTTTTTTCATGAAAAACCGTTTATATTTTTTTTTCTTCTTTTTAAAAAAACTTTTGCTGCTTATGTTTTTTTTTATTTTACTTTTTTTTTTTTAAGTTTTTTTTTCTTCCAACCTCCTTATACCTTGCTTTATCATCATCGTCATCATCGGTATTATTATTATCATTATTATTATTATAATTGTTGTGGTTATTAATTTTTTCAAATTTTTACTTGTTTTTTTTCTAAATTTCAACTTATATATATTTTCAGTAAACTTTGTTTTTCCTTTCTTTTTCTTTAATTTCGTTATTGAAAGCTCAAGATTCTATCATTTTCTCTCTTAAGTATTCTTTTTAAATCACTATCTCAACTTTTTCACTCAAAATTCTAATTTTTTTTAACTATAATCAAATCTAATTATGATAAGTTTTCTTTTCTTCGTTACATGATCAAACTTTTGTGTGTGTGTTTGTGTTTTTTTTTAAAGAGTTTTCACGATGGATTAAAGGAGGTTCTCAATTTTCTACTTTATTACTTTAGATAATATTTATGTGATTCTTTTACTTTTTTTGACATGAAAACTAATTTCCATTTCATTATATTTCCTTAACATTTAATCGAATAATAAATTTGGTTATAAAATATATACCTTATTAGTGCGTTTTTGTTTTTGTTTTTGTTTTTTTTCGAAAAACTGTTTAACTGTTATTGTTGTATTTTTTTTTTCTTTTATGAAACTATCTGGTTTTTCACGTCATTTTTCCATATTTTGCTTTTCTATCATTAACTATTTCTTATCCCCTTTCTACTTTGTTTTATTTATATTTCATCATTTTTCTTAAATTTCTGGCTTGTCTTTTTTCAATTTTTTTTATACTTCATCCTGCAATTTTTTTTATTTTCCTTCTTTCTTTCTTTTTTTTCCCTTCTTATTAAAAGCTCAACGTCCCAAATTTTCTCTCTTAAAGTCTGTATTATATCAGCTTTCTCATTGAGTACTCTAATATTCTTAATTGATTGTGGTGAGTCTTAAAAAACAGATTATGAGATTACTGTTGTTTTAAATAATCATTTGCAATAGAATGATATAAAATTTTGATTTTAAATAACATAATGGATACTGTAAATATTGTGAAAGAACAAAATAAATAATATTATTATGTGTTTTATGTAATAAATATTAAGTCATCATGATTTTACGGTGAAATGTAATTTTTGAATTTAGATAATTATTATTATATTTTGTTTTTGAATTATTTTTTATTTATTTATTTTTTTCATAAAGTTGTTTATATTGTACATAAACTACAATTACAGTTTTACACTTGCATTGCACGTATTTGATAACTAGTAATCTTCTTATCTTATTATTAATTAACTATGATAAAAGAGTAGATAAGATAATCACTGTTCATTTTTGGTGGTCAAAAACGAATCGTTTTGGTGCCCCTCTCTGCCTTTTGTTTTCCCCACCTTTTCTTTAACTTTTTTATTGCTTCAGCAATATGCCACTATAGAGCACCAATTCCAACATTGCAAAGCTCCACATGTGCATAGGAAAACGATAATATCTCTTTTCACAAAAGTAGAACCCACGTTTCTTCTCTCTCTCTCTTTTTATATATAAAAAAAAAAAAATGAAACCCACATTTCTTTTCAATGATAAAATAAAACCACTCTCTCTCCCTCTCCTAAATCTTTTATTTTCATGTCATAGATGATAACGACAGCATATGATTTTCTTTTTCCCATATAAAGTTACAGTACAAATGTTAAACAAATATTGAAATAAAAAATAAATAATCACATTTCACTTGTACTTATTCTTTTGGTAAATATTTTACTTATTATTTCCATTTTGCCTGAAGTTTTACATAGTTTTTTTTTTGTTGAAATTTTACTCGTAGTTTTAAAATAGGAATTTATGCCTTTAAAACAAATATCAGTTATAAAACCATTTAGTGCCTTTTCATATATATATATTTTTCCTTGTCACCGTTTCTTGTATTTAACCTCTTTTTATTTTACTTTGTTTCATTTTTGCCCCCCCCCTTTTTTTTTTGTCTAAATGATTTTAGCTTATCTTTTCCTGATTTTTCACTTTTACTTCATTCTTCTTATAACTCTTCTATTTTTTTTTTTCATACCTTTGTTCTTCATTAGAAGCTCAACATATCATTATTTCCTCTCTTAAAGATTTTTCTTTTGATATCTAATATAAACTTTATGACTAAAAAACTAATTTGTTTTTATAATCTTAATAGCTATATACTGTGGAGAATTGGAATTTAGTATTCCTACTGGAAATGGAATAATTTTTTCATGCTTCTGATTAAGTCTAATTGCATTAAGTTTTCTTTTCTTTTTTCTATTTTTCATGACAATTTGTGCATGTCTTTTTGAATTTTCACAATAGATGAAAGGAAGTTTTTTAATGATAGGTATTCTATTTTCTTTACTTTGGATAATATTTGTGTGACTATTTTAATTTATATGATATTAAGAGAAGTTTTTGTTTCCTTTAAAAAAAAATTATAACCACCTCAATTTCGTCTCTTCCCTTTTTTTGTTGGGGTGGTTCCGATTTTATTTTTTTAAAAGTTGTTTGCCAATGTTTTGGGAAAGGAGACCAATAGGCAGTACTTTGATATAAATTATAAAATTATCTTATATCTTATAGTTATTTTTAAGTGTAAAACATTTTTTTTAGGGTGATTAGCACACTATTTCTAAGATGAATACTTTTAATTGAAAATGAATCTAAATTTACTTTTCAATTTTCATCTTATGATGGAGTTAACTAGGTTCTACAAGTTTATTTTTATGTATTGTAAATACCAATTCATTTAAGATTCTTAATATAAAAATTGGTTTATTTAATTTCAAAATGATATGCAAAGCGAAAGCTAAAGTAAAAATAAATAAACAAATAAATATAATGAAGAAAAAGCTCTTAGTTTTTTCCTTTGTTGAAGAGAATGAAGGTAAATCTTATTTCATTCATCCCGTCATTATCCTTCATGCTCTATTTTGAAGGGTTTTTTTTTTTTTTTTTTTTTTAATTTTGTTCTTTAATTGAAAACCATTTAGATATTCATTTCTCATTTAATTTTGTTCTGTGTTATTTTTATTTGCTTGTCAGCTTTATTTTTCTGTTAATCCGCCTTCTATTTTGTTTCTTCTTTCCAATTCGTATATATATATATATATATTCCTTATTTTTTAGCTTGCACTTCTACTTGTAGTTTTTTCTTTCATTTTCTCCTCATTAAAAACTTACCATTTTAAATTTTTTTAATTTTTTAACTTTCATCAAAAACACTCTTCTCCTTAATGTGATCATGTCTTATTATGCTAAATATTTTTTTTCCTTATTTCATAATTAAATTTATTTATCTTTTTAGATCTTCCTAATCAATTATAGGGAATTGTTAGAATTCTCTCTATTTATCTCTCTCTCTCTCTCTCTCTTTCTCTCTTTTTGTTCTTATTTCTTGTTTTTCAAAAAGAAGACTGTGGAGATAATAAAGCTAACTACTTATTTGAGAATGTTTTATGATGTAAATAAAAAATATCATCATGTTGGAAGGATAAAAATAAATTTATATTTTAATTAAGTTATTAATTTTTAGATTTTGAATTTATTCATAATTCTAAATTGTTTTTCATGTTTTACATTATAAAAATTTTAATTACAATTCAATCCATGCGAACGCACATACATTAACTAGTATATATATAAAAGAACAGATAAAAAGTCATCATTCCTTTTTGGTAGTAAAAAACGCACCGTTTTGGTGCTTCTTGCTTCTTTTTTTTTTTTTTCACTCTCGTTATGGGTTTAGTCAACAACTGTAGACAGTTGTTTATGATACAAACTGTATAGGTGCAAGATCTAGCTGTGTAAAAGCCTATTCAAAGAGTAACTTATGTCCCCTGCTTTTTTTCTTTCTTTGCTTTTTTTTTTTTTTGCCTTCCACTTGTGTTCCTTGCATGCAATTGTTAACTTTGTTTATTTATTTAATTTTTATTTAGTATCATCATTTTAACATTGCCAAACATATTATAAAGGTTAAAATATGATATAAAATTGATTCCTTTTAAATATGTATCAACTTTTTTTTTTCATATTATTTTAGTCAAGTTTTAAAATCATTATCTCAGTAATGCATCTTATTTTGTTCTTAATTTTAAATATATTAAAGAAATGACATAAACTCTTGTTTATTTCATAATTGCCCTATGTACTTCCATTTTGGTGTTCTTTCTCTTTTCTTTTCTTTAAATCATTTTTTTCATCCTTTGTTAGAGATTGAAAATTGACTTTTCTTTTTCTTTTTTCTTTCTTTTTTGAAAGTAAAAAAAATCTTGTTCATTGACATTTTCTTTGCTATAATAAGCCGCATTCTCAATTATTTTCATTTTTATTATGATTCTGATTTAAAAAGATTGAGAGTTATTTTTGTAATTTTAGTTGTGTGTGAATCATATGATAAAGCTAGCAGCTTTAGAGGTTATAGAATTTCAAAACTTTATTTTTGTATTATTTTGAGATATTAATAGTAAATTTCATTCTTCCACTACTATTATTATTATTATTATTATTATTATTTTTGCCATGTTTGGTTTTTAGTTCATTTATGGTAATTAATTGAGTAGAAAAATTCATAATTCATTGATTAGTCTTTTTTTTTTTTTTGACATTTTAATGGGCTTACTCTTGGTTAGAATTCTGTTTTATGAAATTATAGATGATTTTGTGTCTTAAATGAGTTAAACGAAATTTAGTTTCTGTTTGCTAAATTCGAATTTCCTCGATTTAGTGAAAAATGTTGATTTTTTTTGTGAAAGAGTCAATTTCTCATATTTGATTTTAACATATTGAAGTGGGAGAAATCATTATTAGGTAGTTCTATTAATACATTCCTTTTGACTAATTATAGATTACAACATGACGTCTTTCTTTCTACTAATTATTATTGTTATTATTTTTTGTAGATATTCAGGAGTAGAACATCAAAAAAACCAAATAATTAAAAAAATAGGTGTGAAAAGAAATTTGCAATAGAGTACTTTTATTTTATAGAAATAATTAGGGATAATTTTGGAATTCATTAGAGTGTAATAAACAAATCTAATCCTTTTGAATTTAATAGGGGTGTGTTTTTAGAAGGAATGGAGTCAAAAGAAAAGTGTGCCAATAAAACTACCTATCTGTTTTTGGATATGATATCTAATAAGAAAGAGAAGAATGTATTCATATTTTTCACATACTATAAATATTTTTAAAAGAATTTCTATTAATCTCTTTCTTAGAAGACTGATAAAATTATATTATATATAGATTGTTGACTCTGTAATGAGCCAATATTAGCGTAAAAAAAATAATTTTCTTACTAAAAATGTCAATATGCAAGCTTCTCAAAATAACAAAATGAGTTGTATTTTGTTATTTGAAGATATTAGAATGTTTCTTATATTATGTCGTATAAATTATCATGATTCTATGATGAAATTGATTGTAACTTTTTAACTTGTACTCTTATCAATATAAACTCTTAGGTCTTTTAACATTTTTTTTAATATTATAATTAATTTTTTTACACTATTAAATATTTCAGTTACAACTCAACACATGCATCGCCCATGCCAGGACTAGTGTTAATCTAGAAAAGGAGAAAAAACTAAAAATGGCATTTAGTATTAAATAGACATTAATCATTATTTTTTATAGCAAATCAAACACTAGATATGATATTCTAGTGAAAGTGCCAACGAATTTTTTTCTAGTAAGTAATTGTCTGAATTTTGTAACTTAATGAGATCTACTTATGGATATAGTTGATTTCTCCTTTTTGTGCTCGATCTATCTCATAGAAAATGTACATGTGCTCACTTGTGTATGCAGAAATAATAATAATAATAATAATAATAAAATATATATATATATAGTGAAAGTAATGATTGAGACCCGAGACAGCCAGTGCAAACTGTAAGATGAATGAATGATGTACATGAAATTAGTAGGGAAAAGCCTTCCGTAGAAGCTCCCCGGCATTCCGGCGATGAAACATGGCCCGAACGTGGCTCCCTTTTCTGTCTCCAGTCTTTCATAGAAGCTCGGAAGTGACTGGAAAATGGTATTGAAATCGTTCCCTGGGAGATCATTGAGAAACACTTGGAAAGCCGGCGGCTTCTTGTTCAAGAACCGGCAAGTTGCGTCGATGGTGTCGAGGATTTCGGTCACGACAGTGAGTGTGTTGGGTCCAGAGGAGCAACCCAAGTCTGCTATTCTCAAACACTCCGGGAAGACCGTGCAATAAACATCTACCACGCATTTTTGTAGTGTTGGCTTCACTTTGGAAATCACAGCTTTCTGTAGGAAAAAAAAAAACAGAGAGCGAGAGAGAGAAAGAGAGAGAGTTGTCTTCTTCTTAATCTTCTTCTTCTTCTTCTTTTTAATACGTAAAAAAAATGGGAAGTCTGCAGCGAAAAGCACTATTTTTCATTGAGATAGAAAGGAGTTCATTGATATCATTCCATCTCACATCCCTTCTATCTATAGTAAAAATCCAGGAGTTTTTCAATGAAACATAACGTAAGAAGAAGAAGTAAAGAGATCATAATATAATATTAAAGATTTTCGTGCATTGCAAAATGTTGTTGACAATATTACATATATGTACACACACACACACACACACACACACACACATACTTGAAGGGAGGAATTTTGTGCATAACTAGTTTCTCCAAGACCACCGTTCATGTAGGGAATTTGCTCTATATCCATTGTAGCTGGCAAAAGAGCTTTTGTGGATATCTGCTTGCTCAAGTCTCTCTCTCTTTTATTAAGAATGAAAACTTGAGGATGTAAAAATAGAACCATGGTGGAGGGTAGAAAGGTATAAGACCTAAGATTTTCCTAATTAAAGCATGTTTGGACTTTGTCACACGAAAGCTTGCCTCATCACCAACCCAAATTAAGCAAGAAAAAAGAAAAACTTGTCGATTAACACTTTGACATGTGGTCCCACAACGGATGAACATGTATTAATATGATGTTTCTGATCTATATATAACAGTGTTTGTACATATATGTGTGTGTGTACACACAGTTACATGCTCCTTATCGCTTGTCATGTATCTTTATAAAATTACATTTGTAATCTTTTTTGATAAGTTATTATAGTAAACAGTTAGATTCTAACATACATTTTTAGTGATACATGTTTTTTTGTACTTAATTCTAAATAGTAACATGTCATAAGAGTTTAAATAAAAAAGTTACATAATTACTAAATTTTAAATAAAACATTACAACTGTCGGATCTATTTGTTATCATATTAATATATTTGATGTAGAATTTGCAGTAAATGATTTTGATGTAGAATTTTCTTTTTCCTTTTTTTCCTTCTACAATAGCATTCTTTCAATATGTGTGTGTGTCTATATGCACACACGCACACACACACATATAGTATATGTACATGTTGATCCAACTTTCATATTCTATAAGCTTCGTGGGGGCATGTGATTAATGCTGAGATATGGAGAACATGAACAAGTGGAGGTGCTTTATCGAGTTAAAAGATATTTCGTAACGAATTTTCTTTGCCTTCTTGCGGTCTTTTCGTTTAATGGACACATCTCGATTTTTTAAAAAATAACTGGCTAGCACACGATTCATGCATATTGAATAAACAAACAAAACAAAACAAAGATAAAAATATAACGTGACTTTGATTAAGCTACCACATAGACAATCATGTGGTGATTACCTGACTTCAACGTGACAATCTGAGAGGTGATGATAAAATTAAAAAAAAAATAAATAAATTTGTGCTTTTAAAGTATAGATTACTCTAAAAGAAAATGAAGAAAAAAAGTATTTAATTCTTTCTTCCAATAAAAATAGATTTTTTTTAATAGAAAAATTAATGATAAAACTGTATTTTTTTTACACCTTATTGATAAACACTGTTGTTTTTCCATCTAGATTTTCGAAGACAAAAATGATGTCTTGAAAAAAATACTATATAGTGCAACATATAAGAGGTCTTATATTCGGTCCCGCTTCATATGCGGCAATGATGTGGAGCTCTATATGTGCTAAACGGTTGATAAATGTAAATAAAAGGGAAAGTCGTACTAAAAAAATCAGTAACTTTTAGAAGTAATCAACTGTATAGTCATAGTATTTATACATTATTTACTTAAAATGATTGCAGAATGGCAAATTTAATCTTTTTAAAATTGTGAGGAATGTATTTTTAAACATATTCAGACATGAATATAAAATTTTTTTTGTAACTAAAAACTTGTGGTTATAAATTTTAATCACAACACAATTTGTGAAGGAATGCATATTTCACAATATTGTGATTAAAAGTATTATAAATTAAACAATGTTGGGACTTTTTTTTTTTAATGGTGAAGGCGGTACACTAGGTCAAGCACACTTAATATTATTCATTTGCCAAAGCGTAATCATTGATTGAGCCTTGATAGAATGATATTTAAAACCTCCAAAGTAAAACCACAAAAAGGAAAAACAATACTATTAAAATGAAGATACATAACGTCTAAACAACTTCTTCTTCTTCTTCTTCTTCTTCTTCTTCTTCTTCTTCTTCTTCTTCTTCTTCTTCTTCTTCTTCTTCTTCT
>JAFMPE010119765.1:2871-14352 GCA_024759925.1 Ficus religiosa | reverse complement strand
TTATTATTATTATTATTATTATTATTAAAGAAAAAAAAGTATGCTCAAGCGTTTCCTCTCGTTTTGTCCCCAGCCCTATATCTAATTAATTACAGTCCTTTTTTTTTTTTTTTTTAAACCTGATCTGCTTAAAATCCCAAGAACTGACCTTCATTGTATCCTTCACTTTTCTCAAAAATAATTTACAGTTTGTATCCTTTTAATTTACAGTTTTACCCCAAAATTTACTGTTGCCGAGACATTTTTCATGGGATGAGAGAATATATATTATGTAATATTTCACTAACTTAAAATAATATCAAATTTAACTTAGTATCCTCCTTATGTATTCATATTCCAATACAAAAAGGGGGGGACAGTTTTGTCTCCCACTCTTTCTTGTCTCGAATCACTTTCTTTTTTCGTATTTGGAATTTTATCATACTCTTTTTTGTCTATGTAGCCAAACATTGAAAAAGATGAGTGGGTTTTAAATTAAGCGTACGTACCAAAAGAACATATATATATATATATGTACGTATGCACTTTGAAAGTTTTGTAAAAATAAAAAATAATAATAATTATGTGTACCAAAGCTAGAGATACTTTTTATTATTGCGATTTAAAATCTATAACTAGTGTGTGATTATGGGTATGCCTACAACCACTTCTTTTTTAGAGCAATTTTAGAGTTATAATTAGGAACATATAATTATCTTGTATCAATAAAATGGAGAATTATATGATGGAGTAATTACACAAAAATTGAACAAGAAAGTTAATTTATTTACAAGATTGAACGTTTTTTAAACTATCATAATTTTGATGTCTTTTCTACCCTTTTGTGCTCATTGTGTGAGACTAGATATATATTACAAGAAACTTTTTTTTTTTCCTTATAAAATGTTTCAGTTGATCTAAAGCGTAAGATTGATAAGTTGGTATCAATAACCCCTATGGTAAGAAGATCGATCCGTAATTATTGCTTAAAAAACAAAATTGCAATCGACATTTATATATGTATATATATATTTATATATTTGAGGAAATCTACATACTTTCTTTAAGTTAATAAAGATGATATACCCCTTCAAAATAAATAAATAAATAAAGATGATATAAAAGTTAAGTTGGTCTATAGTTGGATTAATTTCCTATATTTCCAAATGTATTAGGAAAATGAGTGGAAGAAATGAGTGGTTGTGTGTGTGTGTTCATTTATTTATTTATTTTTTCTCTTGGGGGTAATCTTTGAACTTGTAAGATTTTTTGTGCTAATATCTCTTACTAACTTAATTGTTGGAAAATTCTTCCTCGCTGGAACCCCATTAGAGATTGCCAGCCAAAAAAAAAAAAAAAAGAAAAAACCAAAACCAAAACCAAAACCAAAAAGAGTGATTTTCTGCTCCAACAGTTACGTTATTAGGTTCCCATCTTTTTTCTTTTTTCTTTATTTTTTTTCCTTCCTTATAAGTTGTATTATTATAGTCAAGTGATAATTTCACATCCGACTTCATAAAAAAATGCAGAAAAGCTTGAACTCCCCCACTCAAGTTCAAGAAAAGAATAAAAAGAACCTTGTGCAGAAAATTCGCTCTCAAAATTATTGTTATATATTAATATTTTTCGAAGAAAGCATAAGTACCGGTTTTGAATAAATAAGCACCTAATTTTTTTTTATTTTATGAAATTTCACCTAAAACATTTATTCAAGTACATTAATGCCTCAAATCACAGCCGATCACACACACACACACACACACACATATATATATATATCTACGTCATCATCAATTAAAGTCAAATTAGGATCCTATAAACGAAAGAAATAAATCAAATCCATGCTTTTCAGTGAAATTATTGCTATAAATCCTAATTAATTAGATAAAAGTAAAATCTTTGTCACCCCCTAGAAAATAAACCAACCATAAGTAGGCATATTTCAGGCTACTACTTTTAATCCTCAAAGTATATGAGACAACTTTGTCCGAGAGGCCCCCAATGACTAAAAAGGAAAAGGAAAAAAGCAAAACTAATCCTGACCCCATTATAAATCACTTTTGAAAAAGGAGAAATTAAAAAAAAATGATCTAAAAAAATATATAAAACAAAGACTATAGTACAAGAGGAAAACAAAAACCTTCTTTTGGACTATAAACCTAGAGACCTCTTTATTTCCTATGAACATTATCCATCGCATATTTTATACACAAACATATTATATATATGTGTATATATATATACATGTTTAAATCCATTTTCTTCTGTTACAGCTCTCTTGCTTTGGTGTGGAGATTCTCCAAGTTGTGGGTATTTGGATATCTCTGTATAGGGAATATTAAGATGGGAAAACTTCAAATGGAAGAAACTAAAAAAGAAAACATACAAACAGAGAGAAAGAGGGAGAGAATAAAAGGCCCGGGAGGGAAAGTTAAGTTTGACGCTCTCAATCTATATATATATATATATAACTATACCTTATTTTAAGGAGAGATATATAATATATATATATACATATATATATATATATGGATGTGTATTGCAATTGCCTAATGCTTTTGAAGGAACATTTGGGACACACATAATGAAGGTCTACTTGCAGGAGATCCTATAAATTATAAAGGATAAAACATCCATAAAGCCAAAAGATATCCACAAACCCAAAGAGGCACTTATTAAAAGGTAAAGAGCTAGCCTAACCCACACGGACAACCCCCCTAAAAAAAAAAAGTACCTACTTTAAAGTATCATGCAGATTCCTTGCTCTTATTTATCTTCAACACACTATAATGCAACAAAAAGCAACTAAATAAATAAGAGACCATTTTGTTTCAAAAGAGGAGGTTTTTGCATGTTTTTAATTTGTACATTAATTTCTTTTTGTTTGTTAATTTTAAAAAACTTCTTAATTATTATAGTTAATGGACTCAAAGCGTTGAGATATATATATATATATATTGTATTTGCTGGTTAGAGGAGTAATATTACAAACTAATTTGAGCTAGGGATTTGATGGAAGATTAAATAGTTAATGGATGCCAATGTAATTAGAATGTACGTACTACATTTATTTTTGACATTAGTTATCTCGCACTTATCTAAAAATAATAAAAATAGATACTATAACCGATGCTTTTGTTTTGTGTGTGCGCGTTTTATTTTCAAAGGGTATTCCGAGTAGTAATTTAGTCAAAATTGAGATCATTGTCAATACTTAGTAAACTAGAATTATGAGCTTAATTAATTACACGTAGAATATTCTTTTTATAAGAATTGAATAGTGGGTTATAACATATATGGATTAATAGCACATTAATATTAACTTTTTTTTTTTTTTTTGTATAAGATGGAAATAATATAATCTTGTACTTTTGAACTAAATATTGGATGGCCTATATTAAAGCTTTTGGTGGGCCAAATGAAAGTTTTGATCATGGTGGGTGGGGACAATATGTATATATGATAAATCCTAGGTGCATTATATCTTTTTTCAAAACAAATTAAAGGAGAAAATAAAAGAGATGATTTGGTGGGAACTTTTTCTTTCAAAAAGAGCACTTTCACCAGCTTCCTAGAAGGATCCTATCCTTGGAATTAATACGTAACAGAGAAAAAGGAGAAAAGGAAAGTTTAAATGAAATCAAATCAAGTAGCACATACAAGAATATATATAAAGTACGTCGACACTTATATACATATATATGTGTGTGTGTGTGTGTACGAAACGCATATGTACATATATTTTTTGGTGAACTATACATATATATGATAAAATATATATTGCAGCGCTAACATGAATTATACTCTTTGGGGCGTATTTGAAAGAAAAAAAATTTATATTGATATAGACAAATTAGGAGAAAAAATATTTAAATGAGACACATTTAAAGTGGCGTTCTTTTTGGTAGAAACCCTTAGCGTGTTTAGATCGAGCTTTCTCTTATAGGGCTATATTTGAGAAGATTTATTTTAGTATAGATAAATTAAGAGAAATAGTAATTAAATGAGATACATTTAATAATATGCATACAAAGCTCCATTTTGGTCTCACAATCATGAAAATTTTTAGCCTCTCCAACAAGGTTCCCTGTGTTGTAGAAGTTCAATGGTTCAATCCTCTTCTGGGATGGATCAAAATCAAAATGGACAGTACTCCTAATAAGGTAGGATGTGACTGTTTTTCAAAACTTATAGACTTTGCCAAATGTTGTTTTTTTTAAGCCGAGTTTATGGATGTTATCACTCGTGTTTTTGCTGCTCAATTTTATTTTATATATATGTGTGTGTAGTTTATTTACTCCTTTCAAAGAGTAGAGGTTTTTCGGCTAGATGGGATCATGCTAACAATTATCTTTTATAGATTATTTATCGAGTGTATCACATCTTTAGAGAAGGGAATCACGTTGTTGACAAAATTAATGCTCGTGCAATAAACCTGGGTGACACTACTTGGTGGTTTAATGATCTAAATGATTTTTAATAATGTATATTTGAAGCTTACTTCCAAGATACGATTGTAACTCTATCTTTTGAGATTAACTTCCGGCTGCTTTTCATTTTCCTTTGTTTTGTTTTTCATTCATTTATCTAGTTTTTTTCTCTTAGAATTTGTTCCGGGCTATCATTTTTTCAGAATATTTTGTATTTTCGTTTCTATCAATAATATTGAGCTTGCATTTGGTAATGATGAGCTTAGTAGCCAACTTAGTATGTGTTAGTAAACTTTGATGTTAGTTATTTTCTCTCTCAGTTTACTTATTATTATAATATTAATATATATATATATATTAAGGTATTAATATTATTTTAAAAGACACGATTACAAATATGTAGAATTTAAATAAGAAACAATAAAAGAGACCCAAAACGAAAAGAATATAAATTTAGACCAAAAGTCAAATAAAATTAAAAATAAAAGAATAACTAAAAAAAATGATGTAAGGTTAAGCTCTGTTGAGCTTTCCATAAATTCTATAGATCTTTGGAAATGTGAGTTTTATAGCAACAAGTAATTCTTCTGAACTGAGCATGTCTGAATTAAAAATAATAATAATAATAACATCTCTTGTCGTTTTCATTTGGGAAATAATTGCGAGTTGTCATAGAAAACTATGGTTTCTTTTTCTGGAATTTTGTGGGGAACTTTATTCTTTCCCTCAAAATATGGGCTAGGGGACAATTGACTAATTATTAATATTCAAGATGTAAATTGGGGAGAGAAAAAAAATAGCTTTTTTTGTAACACTAATTAAGAAACTATTTTATAAGATAACATGGCTTATGATTATTTTCTTCCATATAATACCACACAATGATTATCATAACTAATTATTATTTTTATCCTGAGTATTTATATATAGAAAGTCTTATCATGAATACGTTCGTATGACTATATTGGATTATCTCATTTATACTCGTGAGCTTTAAGGGGAACTTTAAATTTAACCCCAATTAACCCTTTTCACGAGAACTTTAGATAAAAACAGTGACGAAGCCAAGATTTTTTAGTAAGGGGCCAAAAAAAAAAAATTGAATCAAGTAACTAGGCCCACGAATGTTTATAAATTTAATAAAACTGTTCTATTTCTTAAAATCTAAATTGTTTGCTCGTTAAAATATGAGTAGTTATATTTGCACCCATAATATTGATAAATATCCCCACCGAATAAATGTTTCTTAATATAAAAATAGTAAATCTATCATTTTACAAATACTTTTATATAATACCACATTTAGTTCTTTCATACACCCACTTTTATTTTAATTTTAGTTTTAATTTTTTTTTAATTAAAAAAATGAACAAATCTAAATAAGAGAAAAGGATATATTTTCATTCTCAAAAAGAAAATATAAAGGATCTCTTAAAAAAAAAAAAAAAAGAGGAAACAGCAAAGAAGAAAAACTCAAGTACTGTCATACTGCATTTAAGGAAATATATAAATATAGAATCATATATAAACGAAAATAGCAAGAAAAAATAAATAAAAAGAATAATCATAAAAAAAACACAAAGAATCATTTTTAAATTCTATATGAAAAGGAAAAAAAAAACACAAAACACTAATGAATTAAAAAATAAAAAATACATATCGTAATAGTTGTTGGCTCTTTAAGAGACATTTTTGTTTTATTTTTATTTCACTTGAATCCTCCATTGAAATTTTTCATGTAGTTATGAAAATTTCTTAAGAAAAGAAATTGATGAAGAACAATTTAGAGTTTATAAAATGAACAATATTTTGGAGTTTATAACAATTTCTTAGGATTTTTATTTTTTAAATATTATTTTTTATTTATGGTTAATGTGGTGTATGTTTTTTAATTATGTTATAAAAGAATATTTTCATTTATAGGTATGTGGGAGTATGAGCATTCTTAATGATTTTAAAGTAATTTTCTTATTGAGTAAAAATATATTAAAAAATTTTATTGGCTCTGTGGGGATATTTATCAATATTGTGGGTTCAACTAAATTCTCCCTAAAATGCAGAGAACTATCAATTTAAGGGGGGTCAAGACTAATTTATATACATACTTACAATATTAAAATAATAAAAAAAAACCCCCCCACTATCTTAAAATTTATTAAAAAAAAAAAAAAGGCTAGGGGGTGCCCCCCTCCCTCCTTCCCTGCATCAATGGATAAAAAACACACGGATAAAAAAAATGAGTTAAGTGCTATTATGCAAGTCTATTTCTATTTGTTTTGAGCAGAAATCCTAACAGAAAAGGCTAAGCAAGACTAATTCCCCTAATTTTCTATTTGTTTTTGGCTGAAATTTTAATACAATGGGTTTAGTGTGGTTAAATTTAAAATTCACAGAACAAAACAAGAGTTTTTAAAGTTTAAAGAGCAAAATGAGAGTGATACTAAAGTTCAATGAGTAGTATAGTTGAAAATAGTCCTACGATATATAATTAGTAGAAAACTCTAACATGCATGATAGTGAGAATCGAACAAAAAATGAACTAGACAATTTGACGGTGTCATTGGAAAATGTTTATGATATTATGAGTCCTATACATAAACACACTGACTTTAGGGGTGATTTAGGAAGTCACATTTTTAAATTATTGTCTCAGTTATAATAATTTAAGTTATCTGAATTTCTAATTAGATAAATATAGAAGGGTCAAAATTCAAGTAAGTATTAAAGGAGAGCAATATATATATATATATATATATATATATCTAGAAGACTGTTTTTACAATTTTCTCACAAGTCAGATTATTATGGAGTGTGGGTACATAGTGAGAACAAGAAAGTGGTGTTCACTCTATACCATTCCCAATCGTTACAAATGTTAGGTCCTTTTCCTTGTAGTACCATTTAGACCCATTTCTAATGTGTCTGACAAAAGGGTCAGCCTTGTAATCATGATATTTAATATGATTATTCTTTTTTCCTCAAGAACAAAATTCTTTCCAAATAATACCATAGGTGATTATTCTTTTTCCCTCAAGAACAAAATTCTTTCCATAATTATTAATAATACCATAGGTCGATAATACCAACGACAATTCTTATTATTGCAAAAGATTTACATCAGTCAACTATTGATTTTTTTTTTTTCAAAATTAAACCAAAAAAAAAACTTATAAAAGTAGAAGATGACGTATTTTGATAAATATTTTAAGAGTGTACGACGCATCCTTATATTTTATATATGGACAAGACATATACTCTTCACAATGGTGAGACTAATTTGAACAGGAAAACTAATATTAAGACGAATGATGAGTTTTACCATGGCATCATGGTTCTATTTAATGATCACTTATTATTGAATATAATAGATAACTTTAATTTATACTACAATAACCTTCCTAATTATATTTATGACCACCAAATAGATTTTCTTTGGTGGAACTTTTTGCAGCCAGGAGATGTCGAACATACTATAAATATATTGTTGAAACAAACGTCATTACATACTTCACACTATTTACTTTTTTTCTATATGTAAAAAGGAAAATTCGGTAAGGACCATCGGTATATTAACATACTTTCTTTATGTTACTTGCTCCCTCGACGCTAATAAGAATATTTGTCTAAGACCCTATGGAAGGAGCATATCCTAGACGAGAAGTGTGCCATCCTAATCTTATCGGATTTACTAACAGTAAGGATATGTGGGGATGTGTTTTGAAACACTCTACTTCATCAAATATTTGGTTGGTAGGAAAATAAGTCTTTACATTTAAGATTCCAAAAGAACTACGACTTAAACAGTAAGGATATGTGGGGATGTGTTTTGAAACACTCTGCTTCATCAAATATTTGATTGGTAGGAAAATAAGTTTTTACATTTAAGATTCCAAAAGAACTATGGCTTAACATTCGAACATTTGATTAATTACCTAACATCATAATCAATTACGGTTAGGTCACTGCAATGGTCTTCACACTGGCTATTTACTTGTTTACACCCAACTACGCTATAATATCAACCACGTGCCAAAACGTCATATTACTCGCCTTTACGACAGAAAACATGTCAGAAATAACTACCGTTGAAAAAGATATGAGATAAGGAATTGGTTAATTTAATTTGTGCCTTTGTTCTTCTAGCTTTTTGCTAAAAAAAAAGCTGCAAGTTTTCTTCTGCAAGAAAAATATTCCATCTGTTACTTATGTTTTAGGGTGGCATATATCCACTTTTATTAAGATTACTCACTAAAATATACATCTACACACTTATATCTATATCTATATCTATATATATATATATATATCGTTTCCAGTTTTCTTCTTTGGAGTTATAATTATAACTTTGTGTCCATAATTAGTTGCCTAACAGTATGTCTGACTGTATATATAATGCCAATCTGCACGTACCCTACAACGTGCTTGGATCCGTTAAAACCGGCCCTTTTGTTTTTTTGTTTTTGTTTTTTTTTCTTAAAAGAAAAAAAAAAAAACAAAAGAAAACCCAAACTTACTGTTGATCCAACTGGAATAAATGATCATGATGATAAGCCGAGGTACAATTAGAATAGGGTTTACCTACACAGTGCAATTGATCATTGGATAAAAATAATATAATTTCTTGTAATATTTATTGATAAAGTAATACGTTTCATCTCTCAATATAAGTATATATGATGAATTAATACGGATATTTCTTTTAACCCACGAGAATCCTTGTGATCACGTTTAAAAAAAGTAGATATAACTGGTCGCCTTGTGATCACGTTTAAAAAAAGTAGATATAACTGGTCGTGAAATCCGGCAATTTCAATAAGGGGAAAAAACTATGAACATGGTGCCCAAATTGAACAAACGCTAGCCTGTGAAACCTTTTTCAATCATCTATGTGTGTTTGTGTGTATATATATTTATGATGATAGCAAAAGGTCACAATTCTCATTTGGAACATGGTGCCCCTAGCTTAGAAGTTAAAATCTGATATCTAATATCTTTTGTTCTTTTTGTAATTTTATCTCTCTTTCTCATCCTTGTTTAATTTAGTAGATGAGGTGCCTTTTTCCACCTTTTACTTATAGTAAGCCTTTTTTTTTTTTTTTATAATCTTAATTCCTCTTTCCACACCCTTTTCCTTATTCTTCAATCTAAACTAACTTAGCTTATTGAATGTTTTAAATCAAGCAGATAGGACGTATATAATAATTAACGAAGTAAAAAATGATTTATCATATTAAAGTTTAGGATTCGATTCTCCGATTCAATTCAAAAGAAAAAATTATTGAGTGATTCATTATATAGCTAGTTATAAATTGGAATTTTTTATAGCACAAATCATTATATAGCGAGTTATTGTAATTACTGAATCTAGAATTCTATTCAGAGCTAAATCATTTTTCAAAAAAAATCTAGAATTCTATCTCTTCCTAACTATCTATTAGATCAATCACAGTACTCATTCATGAATCACCAAAAATTCTCAGATTGTGTGTCCTTGGGATAACGTATATACATGCAATTTATTGACATTCTCTCTCACTCCTGTCTCTCTCTCTCTTTCTCTCTCTCTCTCACATGTGTTGTACATTCATAATAAATGTGCTACGTACTCTTTGTAAACGGTGCAGTGCATCTGTCCTGGACGATGATGTGATTGAACACATATAGATTATGTATGTATATATATTTCTAGATGTGTTATTATATATATATATAATACATATATGTTATTATAAGAAAGGTTGTGTATCATGTATTAGATATTATCCAATATTTATAAATTTTTTATTTAAAATTTATAAGAATTAATTTATTTATATATAATTTTTTATCAATATAAACTTATCACATATTATTAGTTAAAAAAAATTATAAATATCGTGTAAAGAAAGCACGGGAACAGTAACCCCTCCCTATAATTATATATATATATATATATGCACACACACACACGCGCGCGAGTCCTGGCAATGTGGAAGGAATGTTGGGATAAACATACTGTTGGTGGTAATCAAAGAGATCTTTTAATTGATAAAAAGAATATTTAATTATTTGGGATGTTTTTCTGTCGGCTGTTTTTAGTTTTTTAGGCCTTAAAATTGCTTTTTGAGATTTTATATATGCATTATCTCATGGTAGAAGAATTTTAACTTTTCAAAAGAGCTTTTAGTCAAAACAGTCACAGAGTCAGTTTTTTTTTTTTTTTTTTTTTTTGAAGTGAAGATGTGAATTCAACTAAAAATTGAAGCTAAAATTACAATACAACAATCTTTAAATAGACTTTAAATGGACTTTAATTCTTGTATAAAGTTTTTAATGAGATATTATAAAATTTATTAAATTACTTTTACTGATCATAAGAAAATTTCAAAATAATATTGACCCATTAAACTCTTTCTTAAAACGTAGTTTTAGTTATAATTATTGAAAAGTTGTAGTTTTTACCTCTTTTTTAATCCCAACAAAGTAATTAAAATGTATTTTTCTTTTGTTTCTCTTTGAATCCATAGCATAACAAAATGAGAATAGCTATTTCCCAAAATTGGCGGGAGAGAAAAGTATACATTATATAATTCAAGCAAAGGAAATGAGTATATATATATATATATGTAATCATGTAATAATATTGATGATCAACAAAAACTTTTGAAATGCAATAAAGAATTTGATTCGTATATAACAATGGAATATTGGGGTGTTTTATATATATATATATATATAAGCAGGTTATGAGAGGGGGTAAGAAATACATCTCTCTAGGGACTATTGAAATAGGTAAGGGTATGGAAAGCAAAAGTTCTCAAACAAATTTTTACTCTTTCTAGTTTTAGTTTTAGTTTTTATTTTTTCAATATTTTTTCTTCAAGATAAGAAGAACATGGGAATCTATATAGTTAAAAGATTCAAAAAAGAAGGAAATATATTATATAGGAATGTGCTACGGTCCATCAGACACACCGAAACTCCATACACTTGTCGTAAGGTGGAGAAGAAACGGTTGGCAACTGGTTGGATTATAGTGGGCTATGTCAGAAAAAGTTTTACTTTGGTAATTGAAAAAGAAAGAAATTCATGT
>JAFMPE010119752.1:471-11953 GCA_024759925.1 Ficus religiosa | reverse complement strand
CTCAAACTTATACCGTCATTCTCTTCCAATCATGATCCAGACTTAGGTTTTCCTTGTTTCAAAGGAAATCTAGAGTCATAAAAATTCGGGTATTACAGAATTTGGTAAAACTCAAAACTACAAAGTTGTAGAAAATTGAAAATCCTAGGAGGTAACACAGACAGATGTTGGAAAATAAGCTCTAAAGGCTTCCGTTTTTTGTGAAAACCCGAGCCCAGGTCTGCCCAGACCTTGTGCACGGCCAGCCATTTTCAACCGGAAATATGAACAAGTTAAAGATAGATCTGAGTTTTGAGTAAAGAACCAAAGTTGTAGTATTATTCGATGTCTACAACTTTCATGAATAACACTTTATCAAATTCAAAACAGATTTTTAAGATAAAACCTGATTCTCCAGAACTGTGCAAGTAATAGGAAATTCCTGTATAGGATTTTCAGAAAATAGTGCAAAAGCAGGAAATCCCTGCACATGCACTGATACTTAAATTAAGAAACTATTTTTAAGGAGTTTGATAGTTTTTAACAGTTTTTACTTAAAGGTTATGATTTTATAAAAATACGGTTTTTATAAGAAATAATGACAAAAGTTAACCGTTAGTAACCGGTTAGGATACCCAAGTTATTGGGAGGGGCTTTACCCTATGGTTACCCATTGTAACCTACTAGGGTGTTACTCCAAAAGTAATTATGCCTTAGTAACCCAATAAGGTATCATCTAATATTAGTTAGGCCTTAAACCCAAGGTTACTCATAGTAACCTAGTGGGTTATGAATCAAAAGTAATTAGGCCTAAAACCCTATGGTTACCAATGGCAACCTAATAGGGTGTTACTCTAAAAATGATTAGGCCTTAGTAAGATTAATAACCTAACAAGTTACTATTTATGTTTGGTTGGGCCTTGAGCCCTAAGGTTACGGCTAGTAACCGACCGAGTTTTTATCAGTAGATGTGGGGGACATATAACTAGGATTACCCATGGTTGTTGGTTGGGATACCAACATTTAATAATTATGATTTATGGTAAGATAGAATATAAATGATTCTTATCTTACACCCTGTTTGGAAGTAGGAGTAGGAACTATTGTCGTGCCATGTTGGGACGATAAATCAAAAGTGTAGGACGGCAGGTAAGTACAACTCCGCCTACAGCATGAATAAAATGTTTTTGTTGCATGGCATGTTTTTCAAGACATCATGAGTTGATGTAGGATGTTATATTATGATGATATATGATACGATGTAGTATGTTATGTTATAATGTAGTATGTTATGTTATGATGTAATATGTTATGATATGATGTAGCATGTTATGATACGATGTTGTATGTTACGATGTGATATGTATGATGTAGTATAGTATGTTATAATGTTGTATGTTATGCTATTATGTAGTATGTTATGTTGCGATGCTTTATGTTATGAATAATGTTATGTTATGTTATATGTTTGATACAGTGACATCATGAAGCATGCTCACTAATGATAAGTTATATGATAAGAATAAGTAAGAATATGTTTTTAAGTTATGAGATAAGATAAGTTAAGGTTATGGTGTCGTACCAACTTGCCACGAGGGCGAGTTTAGAAGGTATGATTCATGGTTTTAGTTGGATTGGACTAGACGTCTCAATCATCCCATGATTACATGCCACGGTATGTGCAATTATGTTATGTAAAAAGGGGTTTAGAAACCCAATTAAAATAAGTAAGCATAATTGGTTTATGCATTCATTTTAAAAATGTTTTGCGGATTGAATATTGTACTTACTGGGCATAAGCTCATTTCTTACATTCATGCTGTAGGAAAGCAACCTACCGGCAATACTTGATGCGAGACTGTGGAGAATGGCGCTGCAAACTGTGAAATGTGGAATGGACACTGCCACGGGTTTTGGAAAATATGTTTAGTAGATATGTTTGTAAAGTGTTTTTATGTTATGAGCAAGAATTAGTTTTAAGGTTTTAAAACTAAGTTTTTATGTATGTATGGCAAGCAAGTTGTCTCGTGTTGTACCGATCCGCACTAGGTCGGGTTTGGTCCACGGGTTAAGTATGATAGCTTTCATATGAGATGGGAAAGCTCGGTACTCGAGTGAGTACATATGATTAAGTTAAGTTTTATGTATGAAAATAAGTTTAAGTTTATGTTTAAGTTTAAGTTAAGGATTTATGTTATACGGTATGATGTTTAAGTTTATAAGAAAAAAAAAATTTACTCTAGAATATGGGGTAAGTTTAAAGTATGTGAATCGATAAGTAAGATAAGTAAGCTAAGTAAGTCAAGTAACGGCCCACATTTGCGTAGTCGGTCCTACGTAGATGGTCGGGGCGTTACAAGAAAAAAGCTAAAAATTACAAATTTATGAATCAACAGAGAAAAAAATCCTCAATGGTCCTCTTCATATTTGCATTCGTCCATGTTATCACCATTGTTAATCCAATCTACAAAAACCAATTAGAGAAAATCAAATAAAAAAAAAAAGGGAAAAGCAATATCGAAATAGAGGAGGGGAAAAAAATCAACATACCCTATCTTTTGTTTAGGTTTTTTACTCTGCATTTGTTTCCAAAAATTTGAAAAACAGATCAAAAAATACTCATGATAAAAAAGTAAGAAGAATATGGATAGTAGAGGACGAAACCTAAATCTGAGGGGCAAAAAAAAAAAAAAAACCAAGCAAAAACTACAATGAACCGAAAAACAACACACTAAAGAATAAAACCTACACTTCCAACAAAAAAAATGTACCGAAAAAAAAAACCCAACAATAAAAAATTAGGGTTCCGAGACTAAAAAACCCATAATTTGAGCAAAAATCTACACTTCCACCACAAAAAATTTACCGGGAAAAAAAAGGAAAAAATGCCCATAATAAAAAATTAGGGTTCCGAAACCAAAAAACCCAAAATCTAAGCAAAAAAAAAAAAAAAACAGAAACAACAATGAAGTGGAAAACAACACAATAAAGATTAAAATCTACACTTCTAACACAAAAAACATTTCCAAAAAAAAAAAACCCAACAATCAAATATAGGGTTCGGAAATCGGGAAGGGAAAAAATCGAAAATCACAACTTACCATTCTGAAAAAATGAAATAAAGAAAACCCAGTAGAAAAAATCATTAGTAAGTTTTCAACACAAAAAACACTTCCCAAAAAAAAACCCAACAATCAAAAATAGGGTTCGGAGAGAGGGAAGGGACAAAAATCAAAAATGCAAACTTACCATTTGGAAAAAATGAAATAAAGAAAACCCAGTAGAAAAATCATTAGTAAGTTAAAAATGTAACAAAAGAAAGGGGGGGAAAAAAAGGAGTCAGAAGCAGTAATAAAAGGGAAAAAAAAAATCAAAATCAAAATCCAAACTTTTAATACAAAACCACATCCAAACCTTCAACAGAGAAATCCAAGAACATCAAAAAACGTTAAAAAAAATCCAAAAACAATGAACAAAAACCATACTTTCGGATCCGAAGAGAACAAACACACTGGAGGGAAAAAAATCATCAACAATAAAAACTGAAAGCAAAAAAGAGACAATGAGCAGCCGAGAGTGAAAAAAAAAAAAAAAACCAAAATCTAGGGTTTAGAGCTCAAAAATTCGAAGAAGAAGAAGAAGAGAGAGAGACAGAGCGGTAGAGAGAGAGAGTCAGAACAGAAAAAATAGAGAGAGAGAATGGAGAGGCATAATGGGCGGTAGAAGGAAGAAAGGAAAGGGGAAATTAGGGTTTGGAGGGCAAAATCATCCATCCATTGTAGGAACAGGAACCGGCAGGCAAAAACCAAGGGCAAAATCGTCTTCACAATATTAAGGGGGCAAAATCGTCCATTTACTGTGGGGAAACTAACCGGTAGCCAAAAACAGCGGGGCAAAAATGTCCACATAGTGAGGACAAAAACGTTCATCCATTGTACAAACGTCAAAGTCAGCACATGGGAGAGGGGCAAAACCGTCAATTTACTATATAACCTCTTAGAATAATACTGTATATCACTGTAGCGGGAAATACTGTGCATTACTGCACACAACTGTAGCTAAAGTAGTGGAGAAGGGGGAAACAAAGAAAAAATCATTGTTGGGTACTATACAAAGAACAGCAAATTCCCCCTCTCTTTTAGTATATTAGTATAATATATTAGATTGTTTATTTGGATTACTATATGTGACTAAGTATATTGGAGATTAAAATTTTTATTTTTTCATTATCTTGCCTTTTTATTGTTTTGTAATTTAGTATCATTTTTTATTATTTTTATTGTCTGGGAGGCTTTTTTTATTAGATTGTTAAAATATTTAAATTTATTACAATAATTTTTGTGTATAAATGTTTCTACAATTAGAAATTATTGTAATTTTGATTGTTTGATTTAATCAAAATTACAATAATCTTATAGTGTAACAACAAATTTTTGTTTCATATAGATTTTTATTTTATTTATATTTAAATTTACAAAAAGTAATCGTTCATCAAGGATAAAAATGACTTAATTTATTTATTATTTAATTTAATAAATGTAACTTTTTATTGAAATTTTTTTTTTGTAAAAATGGAATACAAAATAACATCTTGATCAATTATTATGTAACATAAATAAAAAAAATTGGATAAATAAAATTTCATATAAACCTCCGTAAGGAGGAGGGAAAAAACAAAACTGAGTTGTCATAAGCAAATTGTACTGATTAACAATATCAAATGCCATATATATATATGTGTGTGTGTGTGTGTGAATTAATTAATTTATTGTTTAATTAATAAATACAATTTTTTAACAAGATAATATGAAGTGTACCAAAAAAAAAAAAAGAAACTATAAAATAAAAAACAATATTTTACTCAATTATTTTTAACTACAAGAAATAAAACTGCATTAATAAAATAATATATGAAAATGATAAAATATTGAGTTCAGAAAAATTTGGAGAAAAAAAATGAATTAACACAATTAAAGAATAGATTAACACAATTAAATTATAATACTAAAAATAAAGAGCAAGCTAAAAATTAAAATTAAAATTAAAAAATAATTTATGAAAATTTGTAAATATAAGAGCTCTATAAATTAACAACAAAATAAAAAAATGCTGATTTTTTTTTCTATTGTGATGAAGTTTCATTATAAAAAATATATACTTATAATTGTAACTAAATTATCTTATGTCATACATTAATATTGCTCTTTAGAATTAGATTATTTTAAATGTGTAATGCGTTTCTAGATTTATTTATTAATTTCATTAGTTATTTTTTTTTATTAGATTTACATAAGTTATTGAAATTTTCTTACTGTTTGAGTTTTTAGATTTTTAATTGTATTTATTATTTGTAGTTTTTTAATTGGAATATATTTTTGCATTTTTTTGTAATGAAAAAAAAAAATCTTGCGCTTAGTATTTTATTTTATATTTGGTATTATTATCTTTTTATTGTTTGACTGTTTTTTTTTTTCTTTTAGTATAAACAAAATGCTTAATCGTTTTTTTTTTTTACATTTATATGTATAATTTTTTTATCTTTTTACAATACTTCATATTGCTATTTTTTGTTTTGTATTAAACACAAAAATAATAAGAATGAAAAAAAAAAATTCTCACAAAGATACTAATTATGCAAGATATTCAAAACGTCAAAAAAATCAAAATTATATAAATAATAATGAAGCATCTACATCGACAAATCTGCATTTTTCAAACAATCAGTTTGAAAAATTAAACACAGAAATTATTACTGGTTATCAAACTAGATTTATTCAATTATCTTCAACTTATAACATTGGTAAAGGAACATCAAATCTACCTTTGGAGGATTACAATTCACCGTCAATTCAAAAAAGTAATTTCTTCATCTTAAATTCTATCTTTATTTTTCATAGAATTGTTCATTTGAACAAAAATTTTTACTAACATTTAATAATTTTTTTTTTGTTTTTTACATGAATTTTTTACTTAGATTCAAATGATGAATATATTGATATTAGAGATTGTAATTACACATGTCATTATTATGGAGCATTATTTTGGAGGAATGAACAAACACGAAATACATATCCACTAAAATTTTTTTTATGTTGTCAAAATGGAAAAATTAACATGCCTTTAAGCAAAAAAACACCACCAATTTTAGATCAACTATTAGATTATTATGGAGAACCTTTTTAGTGTAAATTTTAGAAAAAAAAAATTAGAATTTATAATTTTATGTTTTCTTTTACTTCATTTGGAGCAAATATTCAATCAGATATTAATAATTCGTCAGCACCATATATTTTCATGATTAGTGGACATAAATATCATCTAATTGGATCTTTACTTCCAATTAATAATAATCCTCCAAGATTTATACAGTTATATATTTATGATACACAAAATGAAAATCAAAATAGAGTAGCAACATTTTTTAATAATAATGATTTAAATAATTTAAATGAGACTATCGTTCAAAAACTAATCATAATGCTGGATGAAACAAACAAGTTAGTTCAACTTTTTAGGAGTGTCAGAGATATTTATAGAAATAATCAAATACCATCAATGAAACTAAGATTAATTAGAAGATGACAAGAAGATAGTATACAATATGATCTCTACTTCAACGATATAGGTGGTTTAATTGTTGGAGATTTTGGCATGTATAAGAAAGATAGAGATATTATCATTCATAATCAAACTGGAGAATTACAAAGAATCAATAAACTCCATCCATCTTATATGGCATTACAATATCCATTGTTATTTCCTTATAGAGAAGATGGATATAGAATTGATATAGAATGGAATCCAAATTTAACAGTAAACAACCACGTAAAAATCGAATATCAATGAGATCATTTTATGCTTTTCAACTTCAACAATGATTACATCAAGGAAATACATTATTTAGAGATGGACAGTTTTTTCAACAATATATTATAGATAGTTATGCTTCTATTGAAGAAAATCGTTTAGATTATGTTAGACAAAATCAAAATAATTTAAGATCTGAAATTTACAAAGGTATTCAATATGCTATAATTAGAGGTGATATAGACGCACAAGCAATCGGGAAAAGAATTATTTTACCATCATCTTATACAGCAAGTCCAAGATCTATTATTCAAAATTATCAATATGCAATGGCAATTTGTAGATATTATGAAAATCCTAATATATTTTTAACATTTATATGTAATCCCAAATGGTCAGAAATCAAAAGAACTCTAACTATAATTCCATGACAAAAATCTGAAGACCATATATTATAAGTAGAATATTTAAAATAAAATTAGATTATTTGTTAAATACAATAAAGTCAGGTGATGTTTTCGGAGCTATAATCGCAGGTGAGTCCATTTATTTTATATAACAAAAAAATAAACTACCAATTATTAATATATTATTTTATTACAACAAATTAAAAAAACTAACATTATTGTTATGTTTATGTTTTTTCTTTCTTTGTTTTTTTTTTTTTTCATTTTTTTTAGATCTATGCGTGGTGGAATTTCAAAAATGTGGTCTACCTCACTGTCATATGTTATTTTGGTTATATCCTGAACATAAATACCATGATCCTACATAAATAGATAAATTTATTTATGTTGAAATTCTAGATCGAATAAGAGATCTTTTAGGTTATAAAATTAAAACTGAATATATGAGACACGGACTATGTGGATATGTAAAAACAAATGCACCATATATGAAAAATTCTAAATGTTCCAAAAAATTTCCAAAACAATTAAAAAATGAAACAACTATAAAAGAAAATGGTTTTATTCTTTATCATCATATAGATACATAATTTAATGTTATGAAAGAAAGAATTAAACTTGATAATAGATATGTTATTCCACATAATCGAACTTTATGTGTAAAATATAGTGCTCATATTAATGTCAAAATATGTTCACAATCTATGCTTATTAAATATTTATTCAAATATTTGACAAAATGTCCAGATAAAATAAGAGCTTTTATTGAAAATAATGTTAGTACTGAAAATAATGAAAAAACAAATTACAAAGAAATCAATGAAATAAAAGCTTATCTTAACTATCGATATATCAGATCTTATGAAGCAATTTGGAGAATATTTGAATATTCAATCCACCATAGAAATCCAGCTATTCAACGACTTTCTATTCATTTACCAAATATGCAAAACATAACATTTAATAAAAATCAATAACTCTAAAATATAATATATCAACCACAAATTCAAAAAACAACATCAACAGAGTGGATGAAAATTAATAAAACTAATAAAATGCTCAACAACTTACTTATATAGAATGTCAACAAAATGGATGTGGAATGATAAAAATAAAATTTGGACTTATCGACGAAATTGACATACTATAGAAAGAACATTTTATATTCATCAAAGTTCTGGTGAATTATATTACTTAAAATAATTATTAAATCATCAAAAATGTACAACAAGTTATGAATCACTTCGAACATGAATAATATTGTTTATCCTATTAATCAAACAGCTTGCTATGTATTGGGTTTATCAGGAGATGATAAAAAATGAGATGAATCAATAGAAAAAGCATCATTTTGGTCATCATCTGCTCAACTTCGTCAACTTTTCACCGTTATATTATTATTTTGTAATATTTTTGACCCCATAAAATATTTTCAAAAATATTGGAAACTAATGTGTGAAGATATTTTATACAAAGTAAGACTATTATTTAATAATCCAAAATTTGAAATTCTTGAAAACGAATTATATAATTTCGTACTATATGAATTACTAAATTTAAATTCATCTTCTTTATCAAATTATAATCTTCTACTTCCTACTAAATCATTAATTAAAGATTTAAATAATAATCTTTTAAGAGAAGTACTTAATTATGATATATATAAATTAAGAGAAGATAATATTAATTTAGTACAAAATTTAAATCAAGAACAACATTTTATTTGTAACGAAATTTTAGAAGCAACTAAAAAGAACACGATAGATTGTTTTTCATATGTGGTTACAGCAGCACAGTAAAAACATACTTATGGAATGCTATTATCAGTAAAATTAGATCAGATGATGAAATTGTATTAGCTGTAGTATCATCTGGAATATCATCATTATTGTTACCAAAAGCCAAACTGCACATTCAAGATTTCATATACCTATTTCAATTGATAAATTTTCAACTTGCTAAATCAAAAAAATATAGTCAAGCAAAATTAATAGAGAAAACCACATTGATTTTATGGGATGAAACACCTATGACTAATAAATATTGTTTTAAAGTATTAGATAAAATAATACAAGACTTAAAAAATAATTTTAATCGTCCTTTTGGAGGAATGATAATCATATTAGGTGGTGACTTCAGATAAATATTATATGTTGTCCCAAATGGTACAAAAGAAAATATTATTGATGTGACTAATTCTTATCTTTGGTCATATTTTTATATACTTATTTTAACAGAAAACATGTGATTAAAAATATAATTACAGTATTAATGAACAAATAGAAATTACTAACTTCTCGGAATGATTTTTAAATGTTGGTAATGTAACAGCGAATGGAATAAAAAATCCAGAAAACAAAGATGCTACTTGGATTGAAATATCTGAAAAATATTTGATACAATATAATATAAATTCTATTGAAAATATTTCTACCACGATATACGATAATTTCTATAATAATTTTCAAAATATTAATTATTTAAAGCAACTTGTAATTATTACACCTAGAAATAAAACAATTGATGAAATAAATAAATATATATTATCTTTAGTACCTACAAAAATAAAAATTTATTATGGTTATGACACTATTCTTTCATTGTATGGAAATTTTGATAAATTAAATCTTTTATATCCTCCTAAATTTTTACACACTCTTAACTTTAATGGTCTACCTTCACACGAATTAAAACTCAAAGTTGGGATTCCTGTTATGTTAATGCGAAATCTTAATCAATTAATGGATTTATGCAATAGTACCAGATTAATTATTACACAACTAACAAATAGAATTATAGAAGGACATATTATTAATTCTAATGATATAAATGAAAAAGTTAATATACATAAAATAGAAATGATAATTAATGAATCTAAATTGCCTTTTGTTTTAACAAGACAACAATTTCCTTTAAAAATTTGTTATGCAATGTCAATAAATAAAAGTCAAGGTCAATCTCTAAATAAAGTTGGATTCTATTTAAAAGATAAAATTTTCAGCCATGGACAATTATATGTTCCTTTATCTAGAGTAACTTTACCAAAAGGTTTACATATTTTAATACATGATTCAATTAACAAATATCCAAATCAATGTTTACAAAGAAATTTTGCACAATATTTATCAAAGATAACAATCTTCTCTTAAAAAAATAAATAAAAATTACTGTCTTAATTTATTTTTACTATAAAACAATCTTTACAGTTTTTAAAATTTAACTTCTTTTTACAAATTATTATATATATTTAAGCATATATTTCTACTATCTATAAAAAAATGTTCAATTCATTACAAGTACTAAAGCTAGGAGAAACACATCAAACTATTTGTGCTTGAGTATGTCGACTATGGAGAACACTGATTATATGACACTGGTCGTTTAATAAGCCTTGACTGCTTATTAGTTGACAAACAGGTAATTTATTTTATTTATTATAAATATTATATTATTCATAAAATGCATCTCAAGTTATTATTTATTATATAAATAATAATATATGAACATGAATTTTTTTTACAGGATGAAGTAATACACTGTTTCATTCGTGCAAAAGATGCTGAATTCATAACAAATAAAATACAAGTGGACAATATATATAAAATCAACAATTTCTTCATCACCAATAACAACAAAGATATAAAATTGTTCCTCACCTAGCAATGTTGTAATTCGTAAGATCCACAGATTTTAAAAATGTTGAAGAAGACATACCAGAAATACCCCAACACAAATTTAATTTTGTGGAGTTCGATCAACTAACATCAAAAGTCGACATCAACGATCTTCTGTCAAGTAAATTATGTATGATATTCATATTTTGTTAATTTACAATTCATAAATGAACATTATTAAAATTAATTAATAATAACTTCTTATTTATTACATTATGTTAGATGTTATTGGTCGTTTCATATCTGTTAAGGGTATAGAAGAATCCACTGTAAATGATAAATTGGTAAAAAAGATGAAGTTTAGTTATTTAAAATATCAGGTAACTATAAATAATATATTATTAACAACATACTTCCAAAAATTTCACAATTTATTATTAATAAATTGTTTATTTAAAGTCATCATATTCAACAAAGAAGAAACACTTAATGTCACTCTCTGGGGAGAAACTGGATAAAATTTTGATCAAAATGCAATTCAAACAATGCTTGAAGCAGTTGTAATAGCATTTATAGCAATGACAACCAAACAATAAATGGGTAAGTATATATACAACAACTAAAAATAATTTTTTCCTCTCTTAAACGAAAAAAATTAAAATTTTATATTATTAA
>JAFMPE010119738.1:749-12231 GCA_024759925.1 Ficus religiosa | reverse complement strand
CATTTGCTAGCTTAAACAGTCATCTTTGAGTCTTATATAGCTATAAGAACTCTCAACACATAATAAAGTTCTAAATCAAACTTTTGCATAAATACCTTATCGGCATAAATTTATTCCCTTCTAGAAAGGAATAGTAGCCTAGAAAAATCTAGGTATTACACAACTGTAGTCTAGCACAATCAAAAAACTGCTTTCGGCGAACTTGAAAACAAAGCCTTCCCTCTATCACCAAAACTACAATAATTGACTACAAGAGAAAACCGCCCAAAACAAAGAAAACAATAGAGAACAAAGAACTTGTGTTGTATGTTTTTTGTGTTGTTCACCAACCTTGTGGAGGCCTCCTTTTATAGGCTTAAAAAGGAGATGTTACAAAACCAAAATCAATAGGTTTTAATCCGGATTAATGAGAAATAATACAATCCATTAATCTTTTTGATTAATTTTAGATTAATCATGTACTAATGCCCACATTAAATTGCACTAAAGCCATGGAATATCAACAGATGGCTGTTGATATTCTGGAGAGAAAAAAAAAAAAACCGAATTTATGTTAAAAAGATCAAAAACAAATTTGCAAAACAAAGCCTGCGCGTGGGCAAGCTTGACAGACCGACATTCGCATCGCCCACGTCGTGCTGGCGCCTAACCCACCGGGTTGGTGATTTGCACCTCCCCTCCTGTGCATGAAAGAGCCTCTTGGGTACACCATCTTATTCAAATCCATAAGTGCAAATTCTTATAAAGTCCATAAAGCCTTTATGTCTAAACAATATAGGAATTTTCCAATAAAATTCTATTCCATTGGGTATAATTTGAGCATCAATATCTCATTTACCCGAATATCATTTTGAGCGTATGAATATATAATTTCGATCTCCTCGCAATGGAGAACACAAATACACCAAGACCCGTTACTTTTACTAAGTAAGTTCCACTCAAATTTGGATCTTAAAATGGCTCCTCAAAATGGTTTAAACTATTTTTCCAACAACATATTTGTTATTTATTTAAATATTTATTAATTTATGTTTATAGTTTTGTGTGATTTATTACGTGGTACCGTTGGGAATCTCCATTGGATTTGAAGGCATCATGGTAGTATCAAAATAAACTAAAAATAAATAATGTAGAAATGATATAAATTCGAAGGCAACTATGATGGAAAAAAAATATTTTGATTTTCCCTTTAATTGTTTTGGTTTGAGAAGGTGGCCGAAAGAAAATGATTTTACCTTCTCTTATTTGGTATTGTAAGCAAAAAACCAAAGGGATGGAAAACTTACTATTGTAAAATTAGTATTTTGTCCTAATACTATCAATCACTTTTTGTTGAAATTTTGATAGACAAGGATAATTGTGTAACTTTACTTATGCACCTTGTGTCAATATTTTCCCTCCCAAAATCCTTCCACATTTGGGAAGATTAATTTTGGTGGGACCCACTATATTATTCTTCCACTATCTTTTCCTCTCCATCCAAAATTCCATTCTACCGAACATCTCAAATTAACAACTTACATCCTAAAATCCCTCCTATATTTTCTCTTCTTCCACTTTTTACTACCAAACATAACATTTTAAAGTTTGATAAAACTACTATTGATAGTAACTATGGACAATTTGCTCGCATTTGATTGATGTAGACCTTTTTGAGCCCCATGTTGGCACTATTATAATCGAAACTGATTATGGTGATTGTCATTTTGTCGATGTGTATTATGAGAATGTCCCTACTTTTTCTTCCTTTTGCTTTTACATTGGTCACGTGGCTACCTTGTGTCACAATTCAACTCGTAATCAAAATGAGTTAAAAGATATGGACAAAGATAACAAGACGGCAAATAACCCTGGGAGACCTAAGATTCGAAAGAAATATCGTCCAAATTAAGGAGAAGATTAGCGTTGTCCTGGCTGAAGGAAAAATTAGAGAAAATATTATATGCAATGAAAAACATAATATAGTTTATTTTAAAATTTTGTATCATGTTTATATGATCGAATAAATCCATATTGCTATATAATAACTAATTTACTTCAACACATACCGGTTTGGTTATAATTACTTAACAATAATTTATTTATTTTGATATGACCGTGATCCCTCCAATGGAGATTCCCGATGATACCACGTAATTAATCTTACAAAATTATAAACATAAATTAATAAGTAATCCGATAGAAAAATAATAATAATGAATAACATATCAAATTCATAATATTAAGGAGTTTTTTTTTTCCCCTTGATAACTTCAATTTTCTCAATTCAACTCTTTTCTACAATATGTGTGTGTGTGTGTGTAAAGTTGTTTGTTTTTTCTTTGTTTCTAGATTGAACTTAACCTCATCTTTTTTGACTTGAAGAGCGACGCCAATTTTTGTACTCACACAATCTCATCAGTTAATGTAGGTTTTTTCCTTTTTTTTTTTTTTTAACTCCTATTAAATAAGAAGACATGAAGGAGAAAGATATGACAACTCTAATGTGCTGAGACAAAAAAATAAAACTAATGACTGATGTTTTTATAGAGTTTATGTTCTATGTACGTTAAGTATCTGAAACACTTTATCTTCAAGATATTTAGCATCCGTTTGAAATACAAGTTTGAGATTAAATTTTTAAGTTGAAATTTACTGACTTTTCAAAAACTAGTTATAATTTTTGTTAACTTTTTAGAAAAAGATAAAAACTTATGTTCATACCTACAATCCAAATGCACAAAAAATTTGAAAAGTACATACATCGATTTTATATATGTCTATATACGTACTTATTAACATTTTACGCATAATATAGTTACATTAATTTTGGGATTCTACGTAAATATACATAAAATTTATTTTATATATAATACTTTTGAAAGTCTATATGGAAACATATTAATTAACTACATCCACTATTTTTTTTAAAATTTATAACTCGTATGTAAATCTTGATTAAAGAATGTTACATGCATGAAGATGGTACAAGTATTAAAAAATAGGATAAATTGATAGATTAGTTCCTAAATGTTTGAATTTGTATAATTTTATTTCATGTTCTTTTTTTCATAGCTGGAATTACCCTGTACTATTAAAAACGTTGTTACAATAGTCATTTTTATTAATTTTTAGACGGAATCTTCTAGTTAGAATCACTTTTTGATCAAATTACTAACGAATTCTGTCTAAGAATTAACAAAAATGACTTTTATAACAACATTTAAATAGTTTAAGGACACTCCAACTACAAATATATATATATATATATACACATATATCAGGGACCAAAGTTATACAAACTTAAAATGACTAAATGAGCAATACTCAACTCTTCAACTATTTATTTATCGATAAATTGATAAATCGCATATTTGTCAATAAATAAATAATCATTTGGAAAAATTATACTTTTTCCCCATGAACTTTAGGTCTTATCACAAAATACCCTTAATTTTCAATTTGTAACATTCTTTCCCCTTGAACTTCGAAAAAGCTTGCAAATTTTCTCCTTCAAATAGTCCATGAATTCTTTACAAGGTGATAGTTTAGTCCCTGTTTTATTATTATTATTTTTTGACTGAAATGACCCTGAACTCTTAAAATGTTAGCCATTATAGTCCTTTCTGTCCAAAACTACTAACAGAATAAGCAATTTGAGAGGTATTTTAGTAATTTAATAATAATTTATTTAATTAAAATTAAAAAATCATTAAAAAAATTAAAATTCATCACTCTTCTCTTTCTCTCTCTCCCCCCCCCCCCCCGCCTCTCTCCTCATTTTTCATATCAGTGGATTGGGGGGCGGGGGTGTGGTTAGGTTCGGGAGGTCGGGGCCCGAGTTCGATGGTGGCTGGGGGAGGAAACCCAGATTGAAGTACTTGGGTGGCAGAGGGGACCCAAATTGGAGTTTAGAGGGGTGAGGATGCTTGGTTTTAGATTCAGATTCTAGGGGAAGAGGAGCAACCCAAATCAAATTGGAGTTTTGGGGGGTGGTGGCACTTGGTTTTGGGTTCGGATTCAGGGGCGGGGGGGGGGGGGGGGGGCAACCTATATCATATCGGAGTTCTGGGGGTTGGGTGGCGGCACTTCGTTTTGGGTTTGGATTCGGATAAGGAGGGCAAACCATATTGGAGTTTTGTTGTGACAGAAGGGGGGGGGGGTTGGGGCGGGCGCCAAATCAGAGTTTAGAAGGAGGGGCCAGATTGGAAGTTTATTTTTTTTAGGGGGCTCGTCACCAGTTTCTGCATGGCTGGCCGGCCAACCGGAAGGGTGGAGGGGGGAAGGGGTTCCATAGATCAAGCGTGGGGTGGAGGGGGCTTGTCATCAGCGACAACTCTCTCTCTTTCTCTTCCTTTCTCTCTCTCTCTCTCTCCCCTCCCCTCTCCTCTGATGACTCCTTTTCTGTCCCATCACCCTCTACCGACTCCATCTCTCTCCCCTCCCCCTCCAACGACTCCCTCCCTCTTTGCTTATCTGGGTTCTTGTTTGGCTACCCAGAGGTTTGGGTGTTTTGTAGTTTGAGGAAAAAAATTTTTTTGAAGTAGAAGGTAAATGAGTAAGGAGATAGAAAATTATAGTTTATTTTGGTCTGTTTACTACAACAATTATGATTTGAGTAAGATTCTGTTAGAAATTTAACGGTTGTAGATATAAAGGACTATAATGGCAAATGCTTTAAAAGTTCAGGGTCATTCCAGCCAAAAAATACAAATAAAACATGAACCAAACCGTTACCTTATAAAGAATTTAGGGACTATTTAGGCCAATTACTCTAAAAAACAATACACATAATACTCATTGGAAATGTAAGTTTGGGACATTAAATATGAAACTATAAAGTGGCATATATTGACAACACTTCGGACACTCATACCCTTATTAAATGTGAAATTACAAGGTTATTTAGGAGATAAGTATAGGAAAAAAAAATTACAATCAATCCTAAATATTTAGTATTTTAACTCAAATATAAGCGTTTCACATTTAATATCTGTAACTCATTCTTCCAGTGAGCGTCTTATGTATTTTTTTCATGAAAAAATTAATGAAGGGGAAAAATTCAAAAACTTTTCCAAAGTTCATGGAGGAATAATTTTACAAATTGAAGTTCATCGGTTATTTTGTGACAAGAACTAAAATTCAAGAGAAAAAGTGTAATTTGTCCATAATATTATTTCTTAGACTCACTAATTTTATATTATAGAGGTTTTACTGCATTTTCCAGCTTGTGTACTCTATAAACCATAACTAAACTCCCTAAGAAGATTCAAAGCTCCAAGATTCCATTCCTGAGGGATTCCCAAATCTCTTTTCCTTCAACTTCTTCTTCTTCTTCTTCAATCAGGATCATCTGATAAATGACAACAACATCAGCTTCTTCTTCTTCATTATCTAATAAACAACAATGACATCAATGATCTAAATCAGAAGAACAAGAAGAAGAAGGAGAAGTAGAATGAGGAAGCTCTCTCCATGGAGAGGATCTTCAAGGGCTAGCTAGTTCCACCATTTCCCGCCATGGCAGAACCAGCCGACAGCGGGGGCGTTCGTGAAGCTCTCTCGATGGAAAGGATATTCGAGAGCTAGGCGGTGCCTTCATGGAGGAACCGGCTGATGGTGAGAGCATTTGCTGTAAGCTTTATGGTCAGTGCAAAAATATCACACCTATTTTCTACTCATAAGTGCAAGAGGTCAACAAGTAATAAAGTAGTGAGTGAGTGTCGTGTCCCACAAGGATTGTAGTCCTAAAATCTAGCTAAGTACTATGACTAGAATAACCTAGTTTTATCCAAACAAGTCCAAAATAAAATGAGATCAACAAACAAAATTAAAATGTTAAACTAATTAAATAAGCAAATAAAATGATGCAAGGAGTTTTTGGGATCGAAGGGGGCTCTAATGATAAGGTATCTAAGGTCCTTGATTTCACCTTGCCTAGTTATTCTAATGCTTTTCAATGCTATTGATTTCCCTCAAGCCAAACATTAACCATGAATTTCCTAAAATAATCCAACTCCCTCTCTCGAGTGCCGAGTCAAATATATGCTCAACGACCAAATTAATATCCCTATTAATTAAGTTAATTGTGCATTCATAAAGCTCTAATTCATTTGTGATTACCTAGCTCATATTCATCTCCCAATTCCAATACTCACTAGGCTATGTTCAACAAATCCCAACATGTGCAAGTGACTCTCTCAAGCCTAAATCCACATATCTGAATCTTCTAGTCAATCTTTCAATTGATTAAAGCATTAAGTAGAGAAGAATACAAATGTTTGGGCATGAAAAACATCAAATAGCATCAAATATTCATAGCATAATCGTAGCAAGATTACATCAAGTCCCCTAACATAAAAATCTAGCCATCCATCAATGTAAACTCAAACATATTCAAAATTAAACAAATCTAAAAATACATGATGAATCCTCAAAAATAAAGAAAAAACTAGGTATAAGAGCAAGAGGAGAAAAGAGAAAGAAAAATAAAACTCTAATGTAGTGCAGCTTCCAATCTCCAAGAGCTTCCTCCAATGGTCCTCCCAGAAACTAGGGTTTTTCTCCTTATCTTGTCTGCTATAGTCCCCTCTCAACCAAGCTCTCCTCCCATCTTCTTTTCTCAAACCCTAACCAATAAATAAAATTCATCCAACATCCCAATTTTGATCTAGGCTTGAGGTAGAGAAAAGGGCAGGCATGACTCAACACGCGAGAGCACGCATGAGAGCGTGCAGCCTCATGCTTAGAGTTTGAGGGGCCCGCCTAGCCCGTGCGGGT
The DNA here is from genome assembly GCA_024759925.1 of Ficus religiosa. Taxonomy (NCBI): domain Eukaryota; kingdom Viridiplantae; phylum Streptophyta; class Magnoliopsida; order Rosales; family Moraceae; genus Ficus; species Ficus religiosa. Next base: position 5,472 of record JAFMPE010119738.1, on the reverse strand, counting down.
GCATGCGCCCCATTCTGGCTTGGCCATGAAGCTTTCATGACTTAATGTGGGCGCGTGCTGAGAGCACGCCCACGCCTCTGCTGCAAGCTCTTTTTGATGTTTTCTTGATTTTCATCTCCTTTTCTTGCAAGTGATCCAATTTTTCTTTGTTTACCTGAAACACTCACAAACACATTTAAACAACCTAAAAACTTGAAGATTTTGCAAACTATCAGGACACTAAATAAGTGAGTAAAAACTCACTTATCACTTCATTCTCAGCATTCCCTTCACTCTCATAGTCATGAAGATTAACCTCACTGCCAGTATCATCCCTTCCTTCAACCTTGCCACCAGCCTTGCTGGTTTTTTTTCGTCAAGGTTTGGACCAAATTCCTCCACAAGTCTAGTCTCCTTAAACAGCCCTTCACCAGGCAGGAAAACATCATCATTCAAACTTGTGTCCTTGCTTCCTTTGGCATTGCTTTCAACTGTATTTCAATTCTTCTGTCATTTTCTCTCTCGCTTCTTTCAATTTTTCTTTGTTTTTGGTGTCATTTTTGTGAAATGGGTTGGATTACAGTACTTTTGTGTGTTCTGTTTATTTTTGGATGAATGAAAAGATTATGGTCATTAAAGAGAATAATAGATGGAGGAAATTATGACATAGCCTTTTTCATTGGTTGACTTGACTATAAAACAATTTTACAATACAATGCTTTACAATGCAATCCTAATTTGAGAAAGTTTGAAAAACAAAAACTTGAAAGTAGATAAAAGGAAACTAACTAGAAGACATTAAAAATCTAATTAAAAAATCTAATTGCTTCTTTGAACTCCAAGAAAGAGGATTGCGTCCAAGATACACAAGATAAGCACTTGCAGGAGTGTAATCATCCTTATTAACAGCCCAGTCAGCATCAGCAAAAGCATGGAGTGTTAAAGAAGATTGCCAATAGAGAATAAGACCATCATCAATTGTTCCCACAAAGATATCACAACAGTCGCTTTACAGCATTCCAATGGTCACTGGTAGGTTAGTGCACTAACTAAGACAACTTATTCACCGCATAGGCAACATCGGGACATGTAAGCAACAAGTATTGCAAACTAACAATGATAGTTCGGTATTCAGATGGATCAAAGAGGGTCGTACTAGAGTAAATATCAAGAGTTGGGGCAGTAGCAAGCGGGGTAGTAACTGGTTTTGCATCTATCATATGAGTTCGAGCAAGAAGATCCGCATTATAATGGCGTTGAGACAAGAGCAAACCATGTGGATTAGTAGTTACTTCAATTCCAAGAAAGTAAGTGAAAGGCCCAAGATCCTTTAGAGAGAAGCGCTTAGTAAGCAGTGTAATAAATTGTTGTACAGCCCTATCATTGTCACTTGTAATAATAATGTCGTCAATATAGACAAGAAGATAAACAAGAGTACCATAAGAGTTGAAGACAAAGAGTGAAGAGTCTACATGTGAGTTGACAAAGCCAGAAGTGATGAGAAACTGACGCAACTCATTATACCAAGCTCAAGAATCCTGTTTGAGGCCATAGATAGCTTTACAAAGCTTGCAGACATGATGAGGATGACAAGAAGATAGACAAGAGTACCACAAGAGTTGAAGACAAAGAGTGAAGAGTCTACAAGAAGATAGACAAGAATATAATAATGTCATCAATATAGACAAGAAGATGTCATCAATGTAGACAAAAAGATAGACAAGAGTACCACAAGAGTTGAAGACAAATAATGAAGAGTCTACATGTGAGTTGACAAAGCCAGAAGTGATGAGAAACTGATGCAACTCATTATACCAAGCTCGAGAAGCCTGTTTGAGGCCATTGATAGCTTTGCAAAGCTTGCAGACATGATGAGGATGATCTTTATCATTAAATCCCTGTGGCTGAGCCATAAATACATCCTAAGTGAGATTACCCTAGAGAAAGGCATTGTTCACATTAAATTGCCGAAGCGACCAACCATGAGTAACGGCAAGATTAAGAACAAAATGAACTATGGTGGGTTTGACAACAAGATTGAACGTATCATGATAATCAACACCAAGGCGCTAATGAAACCCCTTGGGAACTAAGCGAGCCTTATACATCTCAGTAGAGCCATTAGGTAAAGGTTTAGTGCAAAACATCCACTTATAACCAACAAGATTCTAAGTTGAGTCTGAGGAAACAAGCTCCCATGTGCCATTCTGAATAAGAGCATCATAATCTTCTGGCATGGCTTGATGTCAATTGGGATCTTTGATGGCTTGGGAATTGGTGGTAGGTTCAAGGTCAGAAGCAAAGGCAAGTTGAGCACTAAGATTGAGCTTGTTGATTGGTTTGCGAATATTCTTCTTAGAACTGATCACAATAACTCGTGTAGTTGGGTCAATAGGCATGGGAGGAGGAAGGTTAAAGGAATGGGAAGCAAATGTTAAGGTGGTGGGAATAAGGTCTTCGGGGTGGGGTGGCGAAAACGCTAAGTTCAAAGGGTGGGAAAGGGAAGTCGGATCAGTGGGTCGAGGAAGCGGTATTGGGCAATCAGGTGGGTGGGTGCAGTGGGCAGGTGATGCAGCTTGGGGTTGGGAGAATGGGTGACAATAACTCATGTAGTTGGGTCAATGGGCATGGGAGGAGGAACGTTAGAGGAATGGGAAGTAGATGTTGAGGTAGTGGGAATAGGGTCTTCAGGGTGAGGTGGTGAAAATGCTAAGTTCGAAGGGTGGGAAAGGGAAGTCTGATCAGTGGGTCAGGGAAGCGGTGTTGGGCAATCAGGTGGGTGGGTACAGTGGGCGGGCGCTGCAGCATGTAGCACTGAAGTTCAGAGTTGAGTTAGAGGGGGCTGGCACGGTGGTGCTGGGGGGGAGGGCTGCGATGCAAGGGTCAGGGGCTATGGTGGTGTTTGGTTGGGTAAGTGGAGAAGAAAAAAAAAGAAGAGATGTAGAACCATCACATATAGGAGGCACAACGGATGAACCTAGAGACAGTGTGGGAGTACCCGAGGTATGAGATGAGGGAAGTAGCCAGTGAGATAACATGTCAAGCTGAGGACAAGGCAAGTGAGAGATAAGAAAGGAGAAGGGAAAAATGGTTTCGACAAACTTGACATGACGTGATATATAGATTTTAGAGGAAGAGGGATCAAGACACAAGTACATACTTTGAGTGAGAGAATAGCCAAGGAAGACACATGGTGTAGAACGAGACGCTAATTTGTGAGGGGAATAAGGATGCAACCAAGGATAACAGGGACACCCAAAGACACGTAATTTAGAGTAGTTAGGAGAGTATTGAAAGCGTTGGACATATGGTGAGGAAAGACGAAGTATGGGAGTGGGTAGACGATTGATGAGATAGACAGTCGTAGCAAAGGCATAGGACTAGTAAGAGAGAGGCATGGAGGCATGAGGGAGAAGAGTTAAACCAGTATCAACTATACGTCGATGACAACGTTCAGAGTACCCATTATGTTCTGGTGTGTGTTAAGGTGGAATGAGGTGAGAAATTCCCTAAGATCCCAAATAAGATGAAAGAGCTTGATATTCCCCACCATTATCAGAATATAATATTATAATTTTGTGATCGAAAAATTTTTCAACAAGAGTACGAAATCAGATTAAAAGATCATGAACTTGAGACTTTCGTTTGAGAGGATAAAGCCAAATATATTTAGTGAAATGGTCAACAGAGATGACATAGTATTTAAAGTCATCAATAGAATGAACAGGAGAGGCCTAGACATTAGAAAATATTATTTGAAAAGGAGAAGTAGAGACAAGAGACGAGACTGACAAGGGTAATTTTATGACTTTTATTGCATTGGCAAGCATTACAATTAAAGGATAAAGAAAAGGAACCTGAAAGTTCTAATTGAAAACTGGAAATAATGTCTAAAAATTGAAGAAGACGGATGTCCCAATCTATGATGCCACTCGGACGAAGTGGTCTTCACACTAGAAATGGCAAGCAATTAAGAGGACTTGACAAGGAACACCAGCCACTCGTACACACCATCTATATTTCATCCCTGCAAAAAGATTGCCCTCATTCGAATATCGTTCACCTGAAAGGAAGAAGAAAAAAATTCAATTGACATGTTATTGGATGTACAAAACTGAGATAGAAATAAGATTCTCTTTCATTGTGGGTACACAGAGGATGTTTTGTAAAGAAAAATTATGAGAGTCGGTTAAGAGACCTGTGGAACTAGTGTAAGTGATAGGGAGACCTATGCCATCACCAATCATGATAGGGAGTATGAATAAAGAGATTGCTCAAGTCAATGGTAACATGGTGCGATGTTCCACTATGAAGTAGCCAACTAGAGTTGTCGGGAATGTTGGTGGTTGCAGTGTTGGCTCTCAGTTGCCATTGTTGCTGGGGATGAGTTTGCCATTATTGTGGAAGATGAGGAGCCAGAGTTGAATTCGGTGTCGACGGCAATAATCGAAATAAAGGACACTATTAGACTGTGTGGCCTTGAGTACGGCATCCCTGACATTTACCGAGATAAGGTCACAGATGTAACGCCCCGACCACCCACGTAGGACCGACCACGCAAATGGGGGTCGTTACATTACTTACTTAACTTACTTCTTGATTCAAATACTTTAAAACAGTGAAAATTTCAGGGTAAAATTTTTCTCTTAAAACTTTATTTTAAACTCAACTTAAACTTGACTTATCCTCATACATATTCATATGTACTCACTCGAGTACCAAGATCGTGGACCAGACCCGACCT
>JAFMPE010119726.1:0-11484 GCA_024759925.1 Ficus religiosa | reverse complement strand
TTGAATGCTTAGTTAAGGAGTAAACATTTGAAAAATAAAATATTCTCTCTTTTATTTATGTTTCAAAATGTCATGATGTACCTATCAAAATTTGTTATAAGCACTGAGATTTTATAAGATTTGTTAGACTTGTTTTCAATATCTATCCAAACATGCATTTAAATGTTTTGTTCAAATATTATTGTTTAAATTATGAATATCCAAATAGCATTTTTAAATAACAATTTGGATGTTTCTATTCAAATATTTCCATTTAAATGTTTCATCTAAAATGTTATCTAAAATGTTATCATTCAAATATGGCTCCACCAAATGGACCATGAGTCCCGAGTGTGCATATATATATATATATATATATATAAACGACAACAATCCAAAAGCAACGATGGGCTAAGTAAACGACAAGATAGGAAAAATTAAAATGGAGAGGACAACAGACACGACAATACTATGGGTTAATTTGGGGTTCCTGTCCTTTTGTCATAATTTCTATTCTTATATTACTTCTAACAAAAGGAGAAGTAGAAGCTAAAAAATTTTAGATTATACAAATAACTATTAAAAATCTATAAGTGTTTGTGCAAATGACTTTTAAGTACTTTTAGTAAACACAATAGTTACATCACAATTTATGTAAAGGATTTTTTGAGACCTAAAAAGCATTACCAAACTTACCTATATATATGTGTGTGTGTGTGTGACAACAATTTCTTGGCAAATGAGAAAACAGATCAACGACATTGCTGAAACGACAATAAGATTAAAACAACGGCACTTGGAAAAGAACGATGGATCGTGATAAAAATACCAAATAAAAAACGGAAAATATAATTTTGAGCGACATCACCTTGATCGAGAAAATATATATATATATATGTAACGACTAGTGACCAAAAACGACAACAACCTTCAAAATCAGCAACAAAGTGCAACAACGACATGTAAACAAGGTGCAACCTTCAATACTGTATCTTCATTCTCCTAACTCCATGTTTTCTCTAAAAAGATAAAAATCAAATAAAACAAAAAAGAAAAACCAGGAAAAGAAAAAAGATGAGGACACAATCAAAACACATTTTTCAACCAAAAACATTTACGTGCATTATGGTTGAAGCTTAAAACGGTAGCCCACATTGGGGTTTCTTACATATAGGGATACAGAGATGTAGATAATTGGGAATTGAAATTTGACAAGGACAAATCCGATTGAAAAATACACAAGAGGGGAAGAAAAAAATATTGGAAACATTTGAGAAAAATCATATTAGAAAAAAGTATTTTATGAGTCACATTTGAAAAAAAAAAATATATATTTAGAGGATTGTACGAAAATTTATTTAAGTGACGAGCAGAAGGGGGGAAAAAAAACGGGAACATTTGAGTAAAATCATACTAGGAAAAAAGTATTTTAAGAAAGTCACATTAGAAAAGAAAATAATATATTTTAGGAGACTCTAAGAAAAATTATTTGAGTGCAAAAGAAATTAATTAGGAAAATTTAACTTAATAGTGACAAATTAGAACCCAAAAATATTTGAATTAAACATAAATTCTTTTATTTGTATGCAGCGTATAATTCTCACTTATTATAGAGAAATGAAAACACTCTTATCATGGGAGATTAGTCTCAGGTTTGTTTCTTGTACGATATATAATTAATTAGGTTATTTTTTTGCTGTTAGAATTAAAATGCCTGGTGCAGTATTGAAGTTGAAGACCAAGGTTTTGGACTAAGGGAATTAGTTACTCCTTCGGATTTTAAAGGTAAATTCCCTGATATTATATGTTGAGAATCAGTTCGCCACCTAATTCAAAATAATACCGAGAGAAAATAACCCTAAAAAAATAAATGAACAAAACATATCAAGAATTTTACACAGGTTCGCCTTGTTGATAACCACTTCATATCTTGTTGATAACCACTTCATATTTCGGCCATTGCAAATTTCTGTTACTGTAGATTTCACTCTAATGATGTTGTTGTTTTTTACAAGAGATTAACTCACACACTTCTCATGATTGTGTTGATCTCTCTCACGATCTTCTGTGTTTTCAGCCCTCCATAAAAAATAAAAAAAATAAAAACAAAAAAACCCAATTAGGATAACTGAAATTACAAATTTAAAATTTCTAAAACACCCTTAATGAATAAACTATTGATTCACGTGCTATCTTTACGTAAGGAGTTTTTTTTTTCGTATTTAAGCTCCACAACTCAACATTATATTATTTGTGATGTGAAAATTTGGATTATCACTCATGCTTCAGTTGATGAGCAGGTTTGGACAGCTTCAAACTCTGCCTCCATAAGTATTAATTAAGGAAGCTTATCAGAATTGCAGACCTACATACGAACGGCTCTGCTTTTTGCACTTGGGGAAAAAAGATTTTGCGACAGTTTATGTCTCGCTGCTCGTTCTTCTTTCATTTGGCAATGCATTCATATGGCAGAATAGCTGCGCAAAATTTTTGTAGTTGAGTCTGAAAAAAGTGGGCATTTGCAATGCATAATTTATTAATTTTTTTTAACTTAAGAGTATGAGATTCGAATTTTGCACGATCAGGTGTGGTATTATTGTTAAACTAATCACATCACATGTATAATTTAACATTTAATATAATAGTCTTCAATTAATTTATCCATAAAAACTAATGAACAATCAATGTATGCCATAAATGAATAATCTTTAATTATACAAATAAATTTCGAATTTTCGTAACACATTTGCTCTAGGAAACAAATTATTACGTGAAGAACCCCCCAGTCATGTGTACACTAGTCAAACATGATCGACTTTGTCAACCTTCTAGAAGTTTCCAAATTGGCCAAAATAATATAAGTCCAACATCACTTTTTTACGTCGCGGATTAGTTTGACTTTAATTAGTTAAGTAAAATGATTATCTCCTAGTTTTTGCTTCGTACTTGATCAAGTAAATCGAGCATATATATATATATATATTGGGGTTCAGCATATAATATAGAATCAAAAGCTGAAAAGTTGTAATAATTATCTATTAATTTATTACGTGAAGTTGCGTACAGTAGATACAGATTATAGGTAGTAGTAGAAAATTAATTTGATGATCACACCTTTGATGTTACCATCTCATGGAGTTGATCGATTTCAAAGCGAAGGGCATCCACCTGTGTAATTTTGTTTTTTAGGGCGTACCTCCATTATCCCCGGTGGGCGATGGTGGCCTGCTCCGTTGCCGGATGTCATGACTATACCTGAATGAATTAAAAAATATATATATATATAAATAAGAGTTAAAATTTATTGTATTAAGCATATAATTAAAGAACTAATCAAATTAAGAATATGTTCTAAAAATTTTAATTTTTAATTTAGCACCAAGAAAAAGTTCACTTTATAAATAATACTTCTTTATAAATATAGTTACGTTAGATTATTTCAATAATTAGAGTTTGTACCATAAATTATTGATGATCACAGTAATTATTTACGGTTATAATTTATTTCAATAATTAGTGACGATTGGGTGTTCGTGCGGCGGTGATGGTCCGCGACCTCGCGCTACGGCTCATGTGGTGGTGCGCCGGGTGGAGGTTGGGCTCGTAGCGGAGGAGGGAGGCCATGATGCTAAAATTTCTTCGGGAGGGTGCGGCAACCTCCGCGTTCGCGGTGGCGTGCAAGGGGGCGCGGGTTTGGGAGGGGTGGCGGGGGGTCACGAAAGGACAGCGAGGCTAGGTTCGCAACTAGGGTGGTTTTGCAGTGGGAAGGCCAGGCTCGCGTCGAAGATCTGCTCGCGATGGGTGTAGATTTCTAAAACTTTTTTTTTAATTATTTTTTATTTTTTCCCTGGCCAAAGCTTAAAAATTCTTTTATGTATCTTTTTTTTTTTGTTTGGATTTTGATTTTAGTATTGTAGATTTTTTAGATGGCATGGAATCTTGTGAATTATGATGGTAGGTATGGTTTTAACTCTGAAGAGATCTCTTCAGAACCATTGTACTCTTTCTGAGGATGGAAGAAGAAGATGAACAAAGGAGCATATTTTTTTCTTTGTTTTTTCAAGGGCTATTTTAGTAAATTCAACAGAATTGATGCCTCACGTGAGGCACGTGCAGTTTTCCATCCATATTTCAACTGCCGATAGGGTTTTACCCGCACATTTTTAAAAGTTTGGGGACCTTATGATGAAAAAAAAAAAAATTTAGAGACCAATCGACTCCTTATCTAAAAGTTCATGAATCATGGGAGCAATTTACCCTTATTAAAAAAAAATTAGTGCGAAAAAAATTATTGATCCCATATTTAAATCAAGGTATTATATATCTTTGTGTATAGAACATTTTCAAGTTAATTTTTTTTCTCCAAAAAAAAAAAAAAGAAAAGAAAAAAGAAAAAAAAATACAAACAAACAAAAGTTTTAAGTTGGCTAGATTCACACATACCATGTGTCGCCATTGCTAGGCTCTGAATTGAAGAGAAGAACAAGCAAGATTATGATGCAACACAAACACAACACTGAGGACCTCATCTGGCACTCTTCATGTCTATCTCATGAGTTTATTGAGTTGTATATTAGGAGTTATGGTATTGTTTTTATAGACATGTCCCGGCTTCCATTCAACTTAATTGTTGCATATATAAGTTTTTCAATTACATAACTTTAACTTTTTTTTTTCCGATAATATTGTTCAATTCACTAGTCCAAGTATTGGTCAATGGTGCGTTTGGCTTCATGCAACAAAATCTTTTATAAGTTTTATCTAATTATTACCTTTTTATTTTCTATTTGACTCGAAAGATTAATATAGATGGAAGAAAGTCAAGTAGTAAATAGACAAGTCTATGTTAAAAAAAAGTAAAACTAAAAGAAAATAATAAATGGAGGAGAAAGAGAGAGAATTTAGATTTGGTTAGAGATAACAACATTATTTTTTTAAAGGTAGGAATGGGAGTTTTCAAACTATACATTTTATATGGAGTCAGAAACGACTCTACTGATGAGAAAAGCTCTATATGAAGTGGATAATGATTTAAATCATATTATTGTTGAAAAAGATATGAAAATTGTTGTTTCGCTCTTGGGAAAAATTAGGTGAAATTGAATATTTTAAGAAAGAGCTAGAGTTTCAAAAGGAGAAGTCATCTAATTATGATAATAGGACTCATGGTAAGAAAGGTTTTAAAGTGAAAAAATCTTAATGTTTTCTCTTTAGCTACTTATTTTATTATTTTTTTTTTTGCTTTTTTTTTTTTGGTGCTTACTTTCTTTTAGACCTTATGTTTTAAGATTGTGATATTTTTCTTTTCTTTTTTAATAAATTTTGCTTATTAAGAAAAGTATTCACCCAGTAAGATCGCCATGCAAACAATTATTTTAGTTAACTTGATTTATTAAAACTACATCAAATTAGTTTTAAGAGTAATTATAATCTAAATTTTTGTGAGATGTCAAATATTCAGATTAAAAGAGTACTTAAAATACATGCCTTAATCAAAACCCCAATTATGGCCCTTACTCTCCCACTTTGCACCTCGCACCAGCTCAGTGAAATGATTGTTAACAAAAACCAATAGCAATGCGTGTCGCGTGAAAGTGGAGGTAGAGATGGAGCCATTGAAGGTCCAGTGGCCGCCCCTCAACACTTTTTTTTTTTTGGGTATTTTTTATTCGCTCATATATATATATATATAGTATTAATAATAAATTGTGTGGCACGTGTTTCGCACATGCAAAATAAACAAATACAACACAAAAAAGAAAAAATATCCATGTAGCCACCACGTCATGATAACGTGGCTGCCAAGTGACAAGTAGGAAAGGAGGATGAAAAGAGCTATTGGTTCTTTTAAAAAATACTAGTTTTGCACATGTGAAATAGACAAACAAAGCAAAAGGAATAACCAAAAAAAAAAAAATCCATTGATTGGGAAATGACGTATCCAACACATGACGATGACATGACAATCACGTGTCTGTTTTATGGCAAAGAGGGAAGGTGAATGACAAAAAATTAAGCTTGAACCCAAAATGTCTCCAAGTCAAATATTGCAAAAGTTAGTACTAGAAATGGGAATGGAAAAAAATAAAGCCTGAACCCAAAATGTCTCCAAGTCAAATATTGTGCGTACATATATATGAGGACATATTTAGCACTATTCATCGTTAACCCATATTGACTGAAAATAATAAATTATAAATAATATGCTGATTGTTTATTTCTAAAATACCCTAAATAAATAAACTATTGATTCATGTGCTATCTCTGCATTAAAGAAGTTTTTTTCATAATTAGGCTCCACAACTCAACGTTATATTATTAGTGATGTGAAAATTTTGATTATCACTCATGCTTCAGTTGATAAGCAGGTTTGGACAGCTTCAAACTCTGGCTGCATAAGTATTAATTGAGGAAGCTTATCAGAGTTGCAGAGCTACGTACGTACGGCTCCGCTTTTTGTACTTGGGGAAAAAAAGATTTGGCAACAGTTTATGTCTGGCTGCTCGTTCTTCTTTCATTTGGCAATGCATTCATATGGCAGAATAGCTGCGCATAATTTATATGGTTGAGTACTCTGAAAAAAGTGGGCATTTGGCAATGCATAGTTTTATTAATTTTTTTTAACTTAAAGGATGTAAAATTCGAACTCTACACAATCAGGCGTGATATTACTAATCACTTCACATATATAATTTAACGTTTAATGTAATAGTCTTCAGTTAAATTTTTCATAAAAACTAATGAACAATCAATATATGTCATAAATGAATAATCTTTTATTATACAAATAAATTTCGAATTTTCGTAACATATTTGCTCTAGGAAACAAATTCTAACGTGAAGAACCCCCCAGTCATGTGTACAGTCAAACATGATCGACTTTGTCAACCTTTTAGAAGTTTCCAAATCGGCCAAAATAATATACGTCAAAATCACTTTTTCTCGTCGCAGAATAGTTTGACTTTAATTAGTTGAGTAAAATGATTATCTCCTAGTTTTTGCTTTGTACTTGATCAGGTAAATCGAGCATATAGATATATATATGTTTGTATATATTAGGGTTGAGCATATATATATAATATGGCAATAAGAGAGAATAAAAAACTGAAAATTTGCTATATTTATCTATTAATTTATTATGTGAACAAAAAGATGATCATTTCCATATCATGCATGCATGCCGCGTACAGTACAGTAAATGCAGACTATAAGTAGTAGTAGAAAATTAATTTGATGATCATAGCCTTTGAGGTTACCATCTCATGGAGATGATCGATTTCAAAGTTAGGGGCATCCGTACTGCATAATTTTTGCTTATTAGGGTGTACCTCCAGAATGCCCGGCCGGAGATGGTCGTGAGATCTGAATCGGGATCCGATGACTATCACTGAACGGATAAATAAATTTATAAATAAGAGTAAATTTAATGATACTAAGCATATAAAGTACTGACTAGATGAAAGCATTATATATCTTTGTATATAGAACATTTTTATTTTTATTTTTTTAAAGAAGAGTTTTAAGTTGACTAGATTCATACATACCTGCTCGAATCGTGATCGCTAAGCTCTGAATTCAAGAGAAAAACACGCAGGATTATGATGCAACACAACCACAACACTAAAGACTTCATCTCGAACTCTCTCTGTCTATCTCATGACCTTATTGTGTTGTGTGTTGGGAATTATGGTATTGTATTTATAGACATTTCCTGGCTTCCATTCAGCTTAATTGTTGCACATAATTTTCAATTACATAACTTTACTTCTTTCTTTCTTTTTTTCCTTTCTTTCCCCCCTTTCTGGATAATATTGCTCGATTCACTAGTCCAAGTCTTGGTCAATGGTGCGTTTGGCTTCATGCCACAAAGTTCTTTTTATGTTTTATCTAATTATTACCTTTTTATTTGCCATTTGACTCGAAAGATTAATATAGATGGAAGGAGGTCAAGAAGCAAATAGACACGTTTATGTTAAAAAAAAAAAAAAAAAAGTAAAAGCAATAGAAAACAAATGGAGGAGAAAAAGAGAGATTTTAGATTTGGTTGGAGATATTAATTACATTATTTTTTTGAAGGTTGGCCGACGGGGAATCAAATTAGGAGTTGTGGAAAGGGGAATGGAAGTTTTCAAACTATACATCTTATGGTGAGTCAGAGAAGACTCTAATAATGATAAAAAATGTGAAGTAGACAATGAATTAAATTGTATTATTGTTTAATAAAAAAGTATGAAAATTGTTGTTTCATTCTTGAGAAAAATTAGCTGAATTGAATATTTTAAGGAAGAGCAAGGAGCTCCAGAAGGACAATTCATCTAATTATGATATTAGGACTTGTACCAAGAAAGGTTTTAAAGTAAGAAAATCTTAATGTTCTATCTATAGCTGCTTACTTTATTCTTATTCTTATTATTTTTTGATTGTTTTCTTTTAGACCTTAATTATATTTTAAGATTGAGATCCTTTTCTTTTCTTTTTAATAAATATTTCTTATTAAAAAAAAGGTACTCACCCAGTAAGATCGCCACGCAAACTATTATTTTAGTCAACTTGATTTATTAAAACTACATCAAATTTATTTTAAGAGTAATTATAATCTAAATTTTTGTGAAATGTCAAATATTCAGATTAAAAGAGCACTTAGAATACATGCCTTGATGAATACCCCAATTATGGCCCTTTTTCTCCCACTTTGCACCTCGCACTAGCTCAGTGAAATGATTTTCAACAAAAGCCAATAGCAATGTGTGTCGCGTGAAAGTGGAGGTAGAGACGGAGCCATTGAAGGCCCAGCGGCCGCCCCTCAACACTTTTTTTTTGGGGTATTTTTTATTGGCTCATATATATATATATATATATATAGTATTAATAATAAATTCTGTGGAGCGCATGCAAAATAGAAAAATAGAGCACAAAAAAAAAAAAAAAAATCCACGTAGCCACCACCTCGTGATAATGTGGCTGCCATGTGACAAGTAGGAAAGGAGGATGAAAAGAGCCATTGGTTCTTAAAAAAAAAAAAAATGCTAGTTTCACACATGTGGTGCAGTCCCACATCGCTGAGAAATGGATATATGTGATAGTTCATAAATAAAAATACAACTTCCTAATGGCATGAGGCTTTTTTTTTGGTGAACTAAAGGAAAAAATCTTGCGTAAATAAGGCACAAAGCGGACAATGTTATACTAAAGAGAGGCATGAGGCGTTAACAAATGGTATTAGAGCCTATACCCATCTAAAAGTATTGTGGCTAAAGAGGACGTTGGGCCCCATAATGAGGAGTGATTATGACAGACATCAGTCCTTATAAGAAAAATAATAAGTTATAAAGTCCTATATTTTTTGGGAATTAACTCAAAAGAAAACTTTATTGTGTTTGTATGTGATCGCCTATTTATCTAGTGTTTGTAACTACACCTGATTCTATCTAGGAAATGTAAAGTTTGAATTATCACATCCCAATTTCAAAAAATGGAGGTAGCACTGGCTTAGGGGGATTTTAACTTCTTATTTATTACTATTTTAATCTTATATATATATATATATATATATCTCAAATTACATCAAGGCCCCTCAAAGTTTGAAAATGAGGTCTTAATACCTCAAATTGCATTGTAAAACCCAAATTCACAGGCAGTCATCAGTTTGGCTACATGTCTCCTTGTACGTGATCTGGTATACATGATATTTGATGATGATCTTCGTACAGGATCCTAGTAACTTCATAAAGAATCTAAGATTCTAAAACATTTGGCTAAAATAGTTCCCAAATTTTTTTAATTGGTGATGATTTAATCTGGCCGTTTTTTTTTTTTTTTTTTTTTTTCAAACTTTGATTGAATAACCCTTGAACTCTTTAGGGGTTGGCAATCTCTTTCCGTCCATTTCCATCAAATTCCTTACAGATTCAAGCTCATGACCTATCATGTGCCTCTTTTGAAGTCATGAAAAGACCAAAATATCCTTATATACCTTAAAAAGTAGAAGAGTCCTTACATTATGTCATCACTTTCTCTCCTCAAATGGTCTTCAATCTCTTATTCCATTCAAAAAAAAAAAAAAAAAAACCAGAGATTTGTAACGAGCACCAACTGAATCAACCATGTCTTTGATCTCTCTCGACGCTACTGTCACCAGTGAACGCTGTTATTTTGGTAAACCTCAGACCGATCAACAACTTCGACAAAGCTCCTCACCGCCAACCTCCTTCGCCTGCTTTTCTTCCCTCCACCTAGATCCGCCATCTTAACTTAGATCCTTCCCCTAGATCCGCGATCTTTGCCAGACCCATATCATCTTCCGCACCATCCTACCATCTCCATTCAGAACCTTTCCCAAAATTAGAATACAATAAATCAATAAATGGACATCGCCCCGCCCACTCTCACTCCCAAACTCCGCCGCCGCCGGAGAGCTGCTCGCACTTGAGATTTATCGGGAGAGTTGATGACTCCGTCAATGGAAAAATTACTTTTAAAAATAAAGAAGGTTTAAAAAAAAAAAAAAGAAAAAAACCTATGTTTTGGTCATGTCTTCTGTTAAAAAAAAAAAAAAAAAAAAAAAAAGCTAAATTTAACAAAAATGAATAGAATTGTCAATGTTTTAAGAGTTTGAGTGCTTTTAGGCCCAAACGAAAAAAACGATGAGAACCATATCGTCACCTGTCAAAGAGTTCATCATTTTGGCCATACTCAACATTTGGTTTGTAATAGAAATTTCTATTTTCTCTAAATCTAATCCTTGTTAAAAAAAAAAAAAAAAAAAAAGTGAACTGAGTTAGTGTCCTAAAATATTGTCATTTCACGTAGAACCTAACGTTAATTTCACATTTGACTTCACTATAATATATAGAGTAAAAATCCCACATCCCAAGTTAAAAAAATAAAAAATAAAAATCACTAAAGCATGGTTGGATGCTAAATTACCCAACGATTAAAAGTACTAAATGCAGCTATCTAGTTAGCTTCGACTGATCATAAAGACGGTAGAATTTTGTAATTATTAGTAATAACAGTAATTTTGAATTCAATTATCATCGTTTAATTTAATTATTTTAATGATCATGTTAATAGATTTGATACATTTAGAATCTCATTATTGAAGCATTACATGTTTTACTATAATTTTGGTTTTTATTATTATTATTATTATTATTATTATTATTGTTGTTGTTGTTGTTGTTGTTGTTGTTGTTGTTGTTGTTGTTGTTGTTATTATTATTATAAATCGGTTAAATGAAGCATATTTGTCCGATGAACTTTCGTGTTCCCTGCCTGTTCTTTCTCCCACATACTTTAATACCGAGCACCATAGCTCGAACCTCAAAGTAAAATAGAGAATCCAAATGGAGGAAATTTTTTATCTAATTATTATCCATATAACATATATATATACACATATGCTAATCATATATAAACATCTCCTAATTACCTTTGTGTGTATCACTCCAGAACATCAAGCCAAATAATCATGCCGCCAAAGAGAAACGAAAGTTGATATATAGT
>JAFMPE010119714.1:21246-33060 GCA_024759925.1 Ficus religiosa | reverse complement strand
GATATAGTACGGTTACTTGCAACCAAATTCCGATGGGACTTACCTTTCAATTGAGACTTTAGAATTTCGATATTTGCTAACTAATATTGTCCCCGTTAAAGAAAAGACCATCTCTATGCATTGGTCTAAATTAACGTTAAGAGTAAAAAATAATATTATTTTATCTTATACTCTATCGTATAATATATCATAATACAATTTATGCTTTTATTGTGCTTTAAAACTTATAAAGATGTGTATTTAGTATTTAAACAAAAATAATTGCATGATAAAAGTCAAGTTAATAATCAATAAAAATCAAATGTTAAATTTAATATTCACTGTATTTTGTCGTAAATTTGTCACAAATTTAAAATATGACAAATTTGACATCTAATATAACATTACATTAGAGAGCACTTTTTTTTTTTTCATATAAATGTCAAAATTTACCTTTAACATAGCCTTTTAATATTGTATTGGAGATGCTTTAAGGATGCATTATTGTAGGCAATGGATGGTAGTTTACCAATTATCCCAAAAGTTTAAGCTATTAGAAGATGTGTCAACAATAATTTTATATTTCAATACTCTCCCTCACGTACACATCAGACAATAGTAATTTGAAAATCTAACATAATTAAGAAGTTCGAAACATATCAAAGGTCTAACATGTAATGATATCAAATGGTTAAATAGTGTAACTATAGATTTTAAACTTAAAATTTCCTACTCTGATACCATGATGGTGTATGAATTCTCTCAAAAACTTATGTTATTAGGAGTTAAGCCAACAAAAATTTCATGTTTCAACTGTGGAAGATTATGCAAAAGTGCAATGCCATTAAAAATTCCAATGCAGATCACATATAGTTTCTAATTTTGAAGCACCAATTAGATTACTGTGCTAATTTTACGAAATTTTTTGGACAAAATAGTCATATATATATAATATTGGTTAAAATACATGTGCGAAACAGACAAATAAAACAAAATAAAATAAAATAAAATAATAAAAAAATTAATTAAAAATTTTATTTTTTAAACTTTTTTAAAATTATTTTTTACTTAAAATTATAGCGTGTCATATTTAAAACACATGTGGAATAGATAAATAAAACAAAGTAAAACGAAACAAATAAAATAAATACTTTTTTAACATTTTTATTTTTTAAAAAATTATTTTTTTAATATTTAAAAATGTCACATGACAAATTTAAAACCTATTACGTGATAGGCACTCCTTTCATCCTTTTAAATAATGTTAGTAAATATATATAAAGTTATTTATACAAACTCATTTAACAACTTTTGTGTCATTTGGTTCTGTATATAAATCTAAAACAAATAGACATCTAAAATATTAACAACACACGAACAAAATTCATATGGGAAAAAAAAAAAAAAAAAGCAAACAAAATTGAATTAGTTGAACCAGCGTATGTTTGTTTGTTTGTTTTTTTACTATTGTTTTTTAATTACTTATGCACGTAGAAAAAGAGTAGGTAAATGTTGGACATGTATTCTCTACTACATTTCCTTTAAAAGAAAAACAATAAAAACAAAACTGCTTTTTCTTTAGCGAAAAAGTCTTCCACGGAAATTTCTCGGCAAACGCAAATGTCGATGTAGCAATGGCATATTGGAAGAAATAGCATTGACTTGTTGACCTTAAACAGGTCTGGCTTTAATAATAGAAATAATAAAAAGGAGTTGTATTTGGTTTGGATTTCATTGAACGTCACAAAAATTCCATCTCTCTTGTTTTCCATTTCTCATCAATCAAGTACTAGCCCATTTGCTCTCGATCTCCACGCTAGCTATGGCGCGAGGTCTGATTTCCGGATGCCTGGAACAGCTCAAAGACATGGCTGAGCCGATGATATCCGGAGTCCTCGGACAGTTGGGATCGGCCGTTTGTGAAATGGCCGGGGAAGAAGTGAAGGCGATCAAGGATGTTGGGAAAGAAGTTGAAAAGCTCAACAGCGAACTCACAGCAGTTCAAGCTGTGCTTGAGGATGCCGAGAAGCGACAGTACAAAGAGGCCAGAGCGAGAGATTGGCTAGGCAAGCTCAAAGATGTATCCTACGACATCGATGCTGTGCTGGATGAGTGGATTACAGCCATCAAAAGATCAGCTCACATGGAGAAGGAGGAAAAAGAAGCTGATCAAGATGCTCCTCCTGCGAAGAGGGCATGCTTAAGCCAGGTATACTTAAGCCTCTCTTCGTCATCTTCTTTATAATAACCCCTCAGGAACTATTATTAGTTGATTTTTTTCTTTTAACATTTTATCTCCTAGAAAATTATAAAAAATAATAAGTTAAAAAAATAAAAATAAAAATTTTTGCTTATTAAAAAATTTTACTTAGATAATTTTAAAAAATTTAAGAATTTTTTTTTAATCTTATCAAAATTACTTGCATATTTAAAGTAAGATTTTAAAATCCATATCATAAAATAAATTTGAGAAAGTCCATAATAATCCTTTAATTAAAATAATCATAAATCAAAGTCCCAAAAATTTTATATGTAAAACTAAATATGTCCATTTATAATCGTTTTTCCTTTTTTTTTTTTAATCACACATCGTCCTGTTTCTGTTTTAAAATCCTCCTACGTTACATATTATTATTATTTCCTTTATCTGCAATATGAATTAACTTATATAAATAAGGACTTAGTAATTTTCATCTTATCAAAATTACATTCTTGGATTTTTTTTTTTCATCTTATTAAAATTACTTATATATTTAAAATAAGATTTTAAAATCCATCTCATAAAATAAATTTGAGAAAGTCCATAGTGATCCTTTACTTAAAATTATCATAAATCAAAGTTCCAAAATTTTTTTTTATGTAAAACTAAACATGTCGATCTATAATCATTTCCCCCCCTTTTTTTAATCACACATCGTCTTGTTTCTTCTCTAAAATCCTCCTATATTACATCTTATTACTATTTTCTTTATTTACAACATGAGTCAACTTATATAAATAAGGACTTAGTAATTTTCATCTTATCAAAATTACATTCTAGGATTTTTCTTTTCATCTTATCAAAATTACTTGTATATTTAAAATAAGATTTTAAAATCCATATTATAAAATAAATTTGAGAAAGTCCATGGTAATCCTTTAATCAAAATAATCATAAATCAAAGTCCCAAAAGTTTAATATGTAAAACTAAACATGTCCATTTATAATCATTTTTCCTCTTTTTTTTATCACACATCGTCCTGTTTCTGCTATAAAATCCTCTTGTGTTACATATTATTATCATTTCCCTTATCTGCAATATGAATTAACTTCTATAAGTAATGACTTAGTAATTTTCATCTTATCAAAATTACATTCTTTGATTTTTTTTCATCTTATTAAAATTACTTCTATATTTAAAATAAGATTTTAAAATCCATCTCATAAAATAAATTTGAAAAAATCCATAGTGATCCTTTAATCAAAATTATCATAAATCAAAGTCCCAAATTTTTTTTTTTAAATGTAAAACTAAACATGTCCATCTATAATCATTTTTTCCCTTTTTTTTAATCACACATTGTCTTGTTTCCTCTCCAAAATCCTCCTATATTACATCTTGTTACTATTTTCTTTATTTACAACATGAGTCAACTTATATAAATAAGGACTTAGTAATTTTCATCTTATCAAAATTACATTCTATGGTTTTTTTTTTCTTTTTACAAAAATTACTTGTATATTTAAAATAAGATTTTAAAATCCATATCATAAAATAAATTTGAGAATGTCCATAGTAATCCTTCAATCAAAATAATCATAAATCAAAGTCCCAAATTTTTTTTTTAATGTAAAACTAAACATCTCTATCTAAAAACGTTTTCCCCTTTTTTTAATTACACGCTGTCCCGTTTCCTCTCCAAAATCATCCTATGTTACATCTTATTACCATTTTCTTTATCTGCAACATGAATTAACTTATATAAATAAGGACTTAGTAATTTTCATCTTATCAAAATTACATTCTAGGATTTTTTTTTAATCTTATCAAAATTACTTCTGTATTTAAAATAAGATTTTAAAGTCCATATCATAAAATAAATTTGAGAAAGTCCATGGTAATCCTTCAATCAAAATAATCAAAAATCATAGTCTCAAAAATTTTTTTAATGTAAAACTAAACATGTCCATGTATAATTGTTTTCCCCCCCTTTTTTTTTAATCACACATCGTCCCGTTTTCTCTTCAAAATCCTCATATGTTACATCTTATTACCATTTTCTTTATCTGTAATATGAATTAATTTATATGAATAAGGACTTAGTAATTTTCATCTTATCAAAATTACATTATAGGATTTTTTTTTTCATCTTATCAAAATTACTTCTATGTTTAAAATAAGATTTTAAAATCCATATCATAAAATAAATTTGAGAAAGTGCATAATAATCCTTTAATCAAAATAATAAAGTCCCAAATTTTTTTTTTTATGTTAAACTAAACATGTCCATATATAATCAATTTTCCCCTTTTTTTAATCACACATCATCTTGCTTGCTCTCCAAAATCCTCATATGTTACATCTTAACTACAATATGAATTAACTTATATAAATAAGGACTTAATAATTTTCATCTTATCAAAATTACATTCTAGGATTTTTTTTATATTATCAAAATTACTTCAATATTTAAAATAAGATTTTAAAATCCATATCATAAATTAAATTTGAGAAAGTCCATGGTAATCCTTTAATCAAAATAATCATAAATCAAAGTCCCAAAAATTTTTTATGTAAAATTAAACATGTCCATTTATAATATATTTTCCTTTTTTTTTTTTATGACACATCATCCCGCTTCTACTCCAAAATCCTCTTATGTTACATCTTATTACCATTTTTTTTATCTGCAATATAAATTAACTTATATAAGTAAGGACTTAGTAAGACACTTAAATCTCACAAATGTATTTTTTTTTTTTGGTTAATAATCATCAAAAATATCATCATAGATACAAACATCATTAAAAAATTTTTATTTTTCAAAACCATCATGCATTAGGCCTGTCATTATACCTTTATAGCACGCTATCCACAGAAGGAGTGGGGTAGCAAATCCCAAACCAACGGTGACAAAAAGTCCGCTCACCTGACAACAACAACAACATCATCATCATCATCATCATCATTGTCGAGTGTGCACTACGCCATTTTAAAATATAAAACTATATATACAAATAAATGTATACTTTTCATCAAAATATCATCACAAGAGTAATATTTAAAAAAAAAATCATAACATCATCATCAATATCAAAATTTATACTTCTCAATTCTTTAATTCATGTTGCAGATGAAAGTGTACTTACATAAACGCCTTACTTAATCTTTTTTATTTTTTTTGACGATGACGCGCGATTGAGGTCTCGAGTACTCGTCTTTAGAACTGTTCATGCCTTAAATAATAAATATAATATAATTAACAGAAGGTCATATTGATTCATCAAACGTATCCATCATATTATAACAACGCCTAATAAGCCTAATTCATCATTTAATAGCACCAAAATACAAAAATCCAACAATTAAACCAAATTACAAAACTTTACAAAAAAAAAAAAAAAAAAAAAAAGGGCAGCCAGACCTCTGTCCTTTCAAAATTCATAAAAATTTGTACAGGACTCCAATTGATCTGAAACCAATTTTAAATTAAAGTAAACATCCAGAGCTTTCTAACGGTACTTAATTCGTTAAAAACGAAGACTGTTTGGACCCTCAAAAATAATTCCAAAATCTGATCACCAAAATTTAATAGAAACTAACAGCGGATTATTGTCTCTTTGAAAACTCATAAAAATTTACACAAGTCTCCAAACGATCTGAAATTGATTTCGAATGAAACTGATTTCAATCACACAATTTGACATGAACTTTGTTCTAACACATCAAGTCCTCCTTACGTCACCTGTAAAAAAATAACTCAACAAAACGTTAGAATTAAATAAATGCTGTCTCATCACATTACACATGTCAAATACTAATATTATTTTCTAACATTATTGTTAGGGAGCATTTGGGATGTCACACTCTTCCATTTTTAACTTTCCGCTCCGTGAATTAGTTCTACGTCGTAAGATTGCTTCCAGGATCAAGGAACTTAATGAAACGCTAGATGCTATTGCTGATGAGAAAACTAGATACTGTTTTAACACAACTAGCGTCAGTAATGAACCAGAACGACCCAAGACCACTTCTTTTGTTAACATGTCCACTATTTGGGGCCGAGACAGAGAGGAGGAAGTTTTGATAAGAAAGTTGTGTGAGAAGAACCAAGAAAGCAGGGAAATTGAGATCATCCCCATTGTGGGGATGGGGGGAATCGGAAAAACCACGCTCGCTCAACGTATATATCATGCTGACAGGGTCAAGGCGCATTTTGAGAAAATTTTGTGGATATGTGTCTCTGAACCTTTCCATGAGAAAAGGGTTGCAAAAGCAATTCTTGAAGCTCTAGAACCTACCGCCCATCAATTAGATGAAATGGAGTCCTTGCTTAACCTCATTCATGAATCTATTAGGGGGAAAAAGTTTCTTCTTATTTTAGATGATGTATGGACTAATGATGCTAGGAAGTGGGAGCCACTGAAGGAGGCGCTTAAGAGTGGGGATCCAGAAAGTAGAATTTTAGTGACGACACGGAAAGAAGAAGTTGCTTTGATGATGAGAGCAAAAAACAACATGATTTCTGTTGAGCTTTTGTCTGATGAGATTTGTTGGTCTATATTTAGGCAATTAGCATTCTCCGGTGGGGAGGGCAGCAGGCAACTAGAGGAAATTGGCAAGCAAATTGTGGTCAAGTGCAAGGGTTTGCCTCTTGCTGCGAAGACTTTGGGAAGTCTCATGCATGGGAAAACGTGTCGCCAGGAGTGCAATGATGTTTTACATAGTGAATTATGGGAATTGGAGAACGACAATGATAAAATTAACGTTTTTGCTCCATTTTGGTTAAGCTATAATGATTTGCCATATGTTGAGCAACGTTGTTTGTTGTATTGCTCAATTTTCCCAAAAGATTATGAGATGTACAAAGACAATTTGATTCAGTTATGGATTTCTCAAGGCTATCTAAATGGGAGCAAGAGTCCTGAAAAAAAAGGTCAAGATTGCTTTGAAAATTTGGCAATGCGGTCTTTCTTTCAGGATTTTGAAGAAGATAGATTTGGAAACATTAAAAGCTGCAAGATGCATGACATAATGCATGACTTTGTTCAATTTCTTGCAAAAAATGACTGTTGCATCGTAGACGTGAAGGAGAAAATGGAGTATGCTAGTAAAAAGCACCGTCATGTGACACTATTAGAAGAGTCATTGGGGGCCCAGACTGTCATTGCTCTACGCTCACTGTATGAGAACAAGGGTTTGCTTACACTCTTTGTTGAATCCTCAGCTTATCTTGGAACCTCATATTTAGTTGATAGCTTATGTTTCTTTAATCTGACACGCCTAAAGACATTGAATTTGTCGTGTACTAGATTAAACCGATTACCAGAAGGGATTGAAATGTTGATTCATCTTAGATACTTGGACCTATCACGTAATTTTGGTCTCAGAGAATTGCCGAATTCACTGTGTGATTTATTTTATCTGGAGACTTTAAGAGTGAATGACTGTCTTTTACTTCAACAGCTTCCAAAAGAAATAGGAAAACTGGTAAACTTACGCCATCTGTTGATTAATGATTGTGGAATGAGATGGTTGCCAAAAGGGATTACAAAATTAAGTTGCCTTCGGACATTAGATATCTTTTCGGTGCCTGATCATGACTGCCTTGAGGCATTGGGGATTGAAGATTTGCATAAGTTGAAAGAACTTCAAGGCTCTTTCAGGATATATGGCTGTTCAAATCTAAAAAATGGGGTTCAAGCAGGGAAGGCACCACTCAAGGACAAAAAACACCTTGTTAATTTGAAGTTAGTATTTATTGTATCTTAGAATGAAGATGCTTCTGGAGAGATACTTGAAGCGTTGGAACCACATCCAAACTTGGAATCTTTAAAGATTTCGTATTACGGGGGCAGGACCATTTCTCCCAACTGGATGATGGCTTTAATTAATCTCAAAAGCCTCTCCCTGCGTTACTGCTGGAAGTGTAAAGTTTTACCTCCTTTGGGAAAATTGCCCTCCCTTGAATATCTCGAATTAAGGTTCTTCCACAGAATGAAAAGGGTGGGGATTGAGTTCTTGGGAATAGAAAATGATGAAAATGGTGCACCCAGGAGCCACCAAATTTCATTCCCTAATTTGAAACGACTTCTCTTTGAGGATCTCATCTCATTGGAAAAGTGGGAATCAGGGATAAATTTGGGGGAAGAAGATAATTCCTTATCAATAATGCCATCCCTTCAAGCCTTGAAAATCCACAGTTGCTACCACCTAAAAGAATTGCCGGACTTCCTCCCAAAGACACCTCTGCAGCATTTACAGATCATAGCTTGCGATTTCCTGAAAGAACGTTGCCGAGAAGGAGAGGGAGAGGAGTGGCCCAAGATTTCTAACAGCCGAAACATCCAAATACAAGATGATTAACGACTCTTGTAACGGCTCTTCTGGTAACTTCTCTTCCTTATATCACCTTTATTGTAAGATCGATATTTTTTATTGAAAGGGTAGAGTTTCAGTTTTTAGGAATAGAAATTGGTCATGATAAGACTGCCAAAAAATGCTTACTCCTAATCCCCTTATCTTTTTTTCTTTTGATTCAAAGAGAATACTTTCAGCTTGTCCAGTGTTTTTAGAGATTTTTACTTTATTTTATTTTATTTTATTTGGTCTAGTAATATTCATTTAATTCTAATCTATCTTTTCATGTTGTTCAAAATGTCAACAAATAGAAGGAAAAAAAAAAAAAAAAAACCCTTAAGGTTGATAATAAGGGGAAAAACCTTAAGTTCAAAATCATCTTTGATTTTAATCTTATAATGTGCAAATTTGTATGTCAATTTATAGCTTTTATATCCGATAGATATCATAAAAGATGGGAAATTCTTTATTCTCGAGAAGTTATAGATAGAAAAATATAGGAATTCTTTGATTCCCGAGAAAGTCTCCGACTAAAATTTGAAGTGTTTTGTTCATGGATCCCCTGTTGCTGAGTAATTGATGTGCAAGTAATTTGAATGCTTTAGATCTTTTGAGAGCTTTTTCAACCCTAAGGAAAGCTAAATTATATATTTTAAAGAAGTTAGAGCCAAGGATACTAAACTAGGATTTTACTTCAAGATTTAGCTTAAAACAATATAAGGTTTTTTTTTTTTTTTTTTTTTTTCAGTGTCTGACGTTAATTTCCCTAACCACAATTTGTTGAGTATGTGAATGTTGTAACGAGTTTTTATGCTTTTGTAGTCCTTTGAATAGCTGCAAGAGATTAACCAATATTTCTTCATTTGTGCTTCAGTATCATAATCAGTGGTTAATTTGGATGAATCCATTCAATCTTTGAAAATGATATAGCATCCCATTTCTTGTTGGTCTTTGATTGTAATGTCGGACTTCTAATCGCTCTTCTATGACATTAAGATGTTGTATGTATTCTCAGATATCTAGGGACACTTGGTATTAATCTTGAGGGTGCTATTTTTCTGGGGCGGAAGTTGTCTTTTCCTGATCATGTGCAATCTAACTGGGGATCCACGATGAGAAAGAAGATTTGCTCTATGAAGTGTGGAATAAGTGGGATCAGTTTCTTCAATGGTAGTTTGTAATTTTTATTTATTTATTTATTTGTTTTGTTTTGTGTTTTTGCACATTCCAAGGACTACTAATGTACTTCAAGTGTTTTTTGTGTGGGAATGTAGATGAACTACGAGTGGCTTGATCCCTTAACCGGGTACGTAGGCAGCCTAGCTTAGGCTGGTCCAGCCACAAATAAATAACAACTTTTTTTTTTCTTTATTGAGTTTGATGTTAATATATCGGTGGCTTTGTATTATCTTAAAAATAAAAATCGCATTGATTAGAATAACATTATCCTATTTCTTGTGTGGCTGAACTAGGACATTCAACAACAACTTGTAGGTTATAAGGTAAGAAAACAACCTCGATGGCCAATTTTTAAGATGGAAAAGAAATATCACCATTTCGTTAGATTGGTGTTTAACTCATGTTTCCACATACCTTGATAAAGTAACGATGACTATGGTTATATGTGCATTTGGACAAGTTATGTGACTGTTGTTCAACACCTGTTTCATTGGACGGCCTACTAACACTCTTAACTTCATGTCGAGATAATTGTTTTGTTATATGATTAAGTTTGCAGCTTCATGGAAAGATCTACTGGTGTCAAATTTACGACCACTTTTGGTAATCTCTCCTTCTACTGCATTTCCATTGTTGTACATTGTTGAGAATTTGTTGTAGTTTATATCAAAATGATTCCACATACCTTGATTTTCTTCTCATTGCAAAATTGAGTCATCCTGTTCTCTGAAATAGGCATCCCTGCTGCTTTGCTCTGCCTTTCATGATGCTGGGTTCCTCTCATACCAGTCTCCAAATCTTGAAACAGAAGAGCTGTAATCAGGCTGCCATTAGGAGTAAAATCATTCTTCTTGGAGCAAGTTGACAACAAATTTCTCTCAAGTTTGTGTTACTAGCAGGATGTGGGACGTTGGTGTTTCTAAAATATCAAGTTTACTATACTTATGTGTTCCTCAATTCTCCGAATGATGAAAGAAAGATTGATGTTACATCTGAGATGTCATGTAAGAACTTATCCCACTCCTGGCTATCATCACAACTTTTTCTTTAAGTTTCCAACTTGAAATTCCAAGTTTCGATTATCAGTTTCTAGTAACTTCTGATAATCCTATGGAGAAACTTGAAGAATGGGAAAAACATGTTCTAGGCAAAATATAATCTGCTCTCGCACATTATGTAGGTTAATGAACAATGTATCATGCAAGCTTGATGTCAATGAGCAAAAACACAAACTATGCCTTCAGCTTCATGATTTCGGTCGAGATCTTCCAGAAGTTGAGGGAACAAAACCAGGGCCAGTACTACTTCGAGATGAAGCCTCTGTCTCCCATGGATGAGAAGAAACTCCACTGCCTCGTACTCCAACTCATTCCCACTGATTCGAGAGTTCAGCCGTGAGTATTCAATGTTGTGTTCAGACCCTCCATTGACCAGGTCTATCATCTGTACTCCATATGTAAAGGCATCAAAGCTGATCTAAAATTGGTGTTCGAAAGGTAAGCTTATCAACATTGTTTTTTTTTGCATAATCTAGTAAGATCAAATTCATCTGGAGCGTGCGTATAATATAATAATATAATAATTTTGACAGCTAATGAGTTTTATTAATTGTTTAGTGTTCTCCAAAACAACTTGGAATGTCGAATGTAAGTTCTACACCCCAAGATACATATGGGATTTAAGGAAACATGACTGGGATCTAATTTCGGCACATGTAATTATCTCCTTTATAATATGTCTATTTATCTTCTTTCGCATGCTTCTTTGTAANGTACTCCATATGTAAAGGCATCAAAGCTGATCTAAAATTGGTGTTCGAAAGGTAAGCTTATCAACATTGTTTTTTTTGCATAATCTAGTAAGATCAAATTCATCTGGAGCATGCTTATAATATAATAATCTAATAATTTTGACGGCTAATGAGTTTTATTAATTATTTAGTGTTGTCCAAAACAACCTGGAACGTCGAATGTAAGTTCTACACTCCAAGATACATATGGGATTTAAGGAAACATGATTGGGATCTAATTTCGGCACATGTAATTATCTCCTTTATAATATGTCTATTTATCTTCTTTCGCATGCTTCTTTGTAA